>JASANB010004520.1:0-253327 GCA_030248155.1 Sabatieria punctata | reverse complement strand
TATGATTTAAATTTATTTAAATAAAGTTTTCATAAAACTTGTCCAAGCAATTTGCTGTCGAGAGGTTGACCTGGCGTAAGACCCACTGTCATGTTTTGGCAGTGAATCGAACTCACCGAATCGCTGTGTTTGGTGATTTTGCTGCGTAGATGGCCTAGTACAGTCAGGGGAAATAACAACATACATGGTATCAGTACTCATATGGAAACGGTACCATATATGGGTACCACCTAAGGCCTCGATCGAAGGGGTACCATATATGGTACCACTACTATATAAGTGAACGTGGTACCATATATGGTTGCTCTACCTGGAAGGTGTACCGGTACCATATATGGTACCGTTTCCGTTAGGGCCCGACCGGATACAAATTTCTACCGGATCGGATCCGGATATGCTCATATCCGGCCGGATCCGGATATACCGGATATCATTGATCAACTTAAAATTTTTTAGAATGCAATAAACGACATATATACTACATTCTTTGCTCTATAACAGCTGATTCAAAACAACATCAAGACTACAAATTAACTAAGACTACATATTATTTTCGCTAACTACAAATTGACTACAAACTACTTTTTCATAATTTGCGAATTTAAAGTCAATTTGTAGTCATTTTTCTTGGAAATTTTCCGATTTTTTAATGTAATCTTATAAATTGAGTCCCCAATCGGCCTTTGAGCTGTCTTGAGCTTTTGATAAGCTAACCAAATACTAAGAACGAAGCTATTTATTATGTAAACTGTTAGAAAGATCGTTATTCCAATTTTCCCGCTTTTTTACCCATATAAATTTTCAAAGAAAGGTGACCAAACCACATGATTGATTTTTGCACATTCGTTCGTGTTTTTTCTTGTCTTAGTTTTCAAAAAAGATCTCATTGTATTTTTAAAAAATTGGAATTCTATTAAACATTGAATTATGTCTGTTTGTTTCCAGAAATACCCATTAGAAAAGGCGATTTTTTCACAGAAAAACCCAATTAACAGACTTCCGGTTATTATTGTTGCAAGGCATTCCCATGACTGATTGTTCATTTGGCAAACATTTGCAGTAATATAAAATTTGTGACGTTTGGTAACCTGACTACAAATTGACTACAAACTAAAACTACATATTTTTTAACCTGAATTTGACAACTACAAACTAAGACTACAAATTATTTTCGCGAAAATTTTTAACTACAAACTAAGACTACAAATTGAAATTCTCTGAGGAAATAGGTCTACTCGCTAGCTACCGTACCGATAGGAGCACTCAAATACTTCCTGGCAAGCTGAAAAACTGTTTTTAGAACCATACAACTGCCGCAAATTTCTGACCTGGTCAATACTGGACGGTCGAATGCAATATTTATGTTAAAATACGTAAAAAATCACTTTTTTCTCATCTGTGACTGATATCCGGCATATCCGGCAGGGTAATATCCGGATCCGGTACCGGATCCGGATGTGGCCATATCCGGCCGGATCCGGATCCGGATATCCGGTCGGGCCCTAGTTTCCATATCTATGTACTGATACCATATATGTTGTTATTTCTCTGAAGCCCGGTTCACACTACGAAATAAGAAATAAGAAATAGCGGCCTTATTTCTTATTTCGTACCGGTTCACACCTATGAAATAAGAAATAAGAAATAGCCACGAAATAAGAGTTGCGCCGTGCTCAACTTTTTCATCTGAAATAAGAGTTTTCTTTCATTTTAAGCGTATAGCATGTCATAACAAGGTCTGAAACGACTGTTTAAGGACGAAACGTGGTCAGAAACCTATAAGCACTGCCTATACACTCACAAACCAAGGTTTTTTCAGCAGTTACAAGCTGTTTTTCATAGAAATTATGCCGTTGAGTAGATTATTGACAAGTTTCAAGGCGTTTATGGCCTGTTCACTGCTTTTCGGATTGGATATACCCGTTCTTGACTGGGCGACTTCCAGTTGACTGCCTATGTTCAAAGAACCTACTAAAAATGCGATAAATCCGTAACTATCATTACTGTTTTTGGTGTTCCGCCGGTCTACTATGACCATAAATCGCTTAGTTTCCAAAAATTGCTAAGACGAAGAGATTCCTGACGCTTACTATACACTGCAGCTGATTTTTGCTGTGCTGATTTCTTATTTCTTATTTCGTAGTGTGAACGCTCCGCTTATTTCTTATTTCTTATTGCAGACGCCTTATTTCTTATTTCTTACTTCTTATTTCGTAGTGTGAACCGGGCTTGACTGTAGTATACTATAGTCCGTCTTTTTTGGATCTTTGTTTAGGCAGAATACCGCAACTATTGAGTGGCAGAAAATTGTAGCAATGCAATATTCTAGCCAATTAGTGAGCGATTTGCAGGTTACGGTTAGCACGGCATGAGCAGTACATTGGAAGTCTGGAAGCCAAGATTCGGGATGTGAGTCTGCTCTCTTTCTTACACAGCTTTAATCCCAAATTAACAGGTTATCCGACTGACCAATACCATGGTGGAGTTTGGAAAGAGCTATGTGGCTTCGTTTTAGTGAGTTCTGCTTGATCACCTTTTCTGAATCAGCCTTTTCTCTTCCGCCAGTTCAAACGTGCCCTATTTTAATCAGAACAATTGTCTATCGCAATTTGGTTTGAATGTTTTCGGTGATTTGGAAGAAGTCATGGAGTCCGCGTTTTCCCACCGATACGGTACCGGTATCAGATGCGACCGATACTGACTTTCATTTACGTGTAGCCTCGCATTCATCGAAAGGGGCGGAGCTTTCGGATTGAGCTCATTTCCAGGCTAACAATCGACAAACTGGCCTAGACTGGGGCTTAGAGTTAAGCCAAGTTAAGTTAGTCTAAGCCTAAGTCTATGCTTGACCCTAAGCCAATGTCTAAGTCAAAATCCAAGCCAGCGCGATTGTTTGTCTGGAAATGAGCTACGCGTCCGTGCAAATGGGGTGTTACTGCAGTTACTGCACCCAGCAAAACCCCGCGGTCGGTCGGGTTTTACTGCAACATAATAGAGTACAAACCGCGCAAGGCATACGATTTCGCTACTATCGGAAATTAGTTTCAGGTCATACATGGGCCAGGGGGTAAGGGGCATACATGTAACACGGGGTCTGGGGGGTCTTCCCCCCACCCGAATTAGGCCAGACCCCCCCCCCCCCCCCCGAGACGATTTCACCGACCCCCCTTCAGATTTTTCTGGCAAGTAAATTTTCGAGCAAATTTTTGCAATTTTTTACACTTTCACACACAAAAATCGCCTGCAAAACAGCACTTTTTAGCTGTATTTTAGCCAAAATTAGCGATTTTTGGCAATTTTTAGCCAAAAAATTGCGATTTTTCTCGATTTTTGAGCGTTTTTTAGTGCCCACACCCCCTCCCCATAAATTTTGGCTCCGACCCCCCGGCCGGCGCCAGACCCCCCAGCCCCCCTCCCCCATCGGCGGATGACCGGTTTCTTGTATGGTACGGGGGTGCGCTGATTTAAGGCACACTGGCGTTTTTGGTCCGTCCCCCACCCCCCGAGGTCTCCAGACCCCCCTCCGGATTTTTCCGGCCCGTGTATGTTTGAGGTCTGTCTGTTGTTAAGTATAGGACTTTCCCAGCCCTAATTGTTGCTGCGGCCAAAAGGGTACACTAAATTGTAATAGAGTCTTTTTTTTTAAACGTGGCCTATTCCCGAGCCTGCAGGGTTCGTGCGGGACCTGGAAAGTCAGGGAGTCATGGAAAAGTCAGGGAATTTAAAAAAAGTCAGGGAATCAGGGAAAAGTCAGGGAATTTGGCGTCTGGTCAGGGAAAAATTTGATAGCATCAGAAACATTTCATTGCCAAATGGTCTTGTCAGACTTTACACAACACTCTTTTGAAGATCGATCTTCAGACTTTATGTACTACAACTTAAACCGGAAATTTACCCTCTGAATACCGTTTAAATGCATTTTTCAAAGCCTATTTTTCAAAATTTTCTCACATTGGTTGCAGTTTTCTCACCCTGGGTAGTCAGGGAATTTTGACTTTGGTCATGGAAAAGTCAGGGAAAGGTCAGGGAATTTTGCTATACAAAAGCCGCACGAACCCTGGCCTGGCGGGGCCCGTTAATTGCGCTCAACAGTGCATTAGATAGTCCGATTAATTACATAATTAGACGCCTATGGGCCATTTCTGCCAGATTTCGTGGGCAATGGAAAATCGCATGCTTTCGTGGTTTGTTTGTACTGTACTCAACAACTCCTGGATGTGATTGTGTGTACGTGTGTACCTTTCATTCGGCTTCCTTTTCTCTGCAGCAACACGATGACAGCGGTGAACGATTTGTCATCCAATCATTTCGGCCACGATCCTCTCATGATCAATGGTTTCGGTATGGTGGCCTCTGCTTACGAGGAAATGATAAAGTTCCAGAAGGTAAAGTCGGCGTCAGAAGCTGGCTCAAGCTCAGCAGTACTGACAACGCTTTTGCTATTCTGGTCCTTGTACAGTCAGGCACTTATGCCACCATATGATACCGATACCAATGGCTAGTGGCACCATATATCGTCGCCACTATGGTAAAACGAGCCAAGTAACAGGAAGTGGAAATCGAGAAAACCGCCTTTGTTACATTTTTGTGAATTCGCTTCATCAGTATCAGTTTAATTATTTTTTACCTAAAATACAAGTGCATAATTGGTGTGGGTACTGTCACTCATGTCCATTGGTAGGGGTACCATATATTGTGCCAGTACCATAAACGGCGTTAAGTGCCTGACTGTTGTAAAGACAGCAGATTGATTTCAGGTGCTAGTTGAGCAAGCTCACTGGACCATCATCAAGAACCTGACGGATTTCTTGAAGCGGCAAGCTCATATACAGTCGTTTTTCTGCCGCTCAGAGATGGTTTTAGCGACCTGGCCAAGCTGCACGAACAGCGCGAGCATTTCGAGCGGATTTCGTCTAGTCTGGACGAGAGTTTAGTGCGGAATTCGCAGGTTTCGCGACACAAAGAACACGACTGCCACGAACTGCGCAACGAACTGCTGGCTGTGGGAACCTGCTTCGCGCACACCTCGCTAGACTATGTCTTCCAGATAAACCTGATTCAGACGCACAAGAACCACGAACTGCTCGAAGCCGTACGATCGCTTACTCACCTGCTTAGTCAGTTAGCTTTTGCTCTCTTCTTCAGTTCGCTTCATTTCTGCGCGCCTGTCAGACCTATTTTCATCAGGGCCACGACTTTTTCGCCCACTGGCAGTCCAGCAACACCGCCTTGAACGAAGCGCTCACAGCGCTCAAACACAAGTCGAAGGCTGCCGAGAGAAAGGGACAGGACAGACACTTACTGGTGCCTAAGGTCAGTAACTGTTGACTATGGAAGCACAGTTTGGGGCTACCTCGTACCACCATCTGGGGTTACTCGAGCTACAAAGCCTCACCCACCCAGAGACCGTTTACGGCACCCCCGACACCTAAACTACGTACAAGTCATACATGTAACAGGTCATCCGTCGATGGGGGGAGGGGGGTTGGGAGGGGTCTGGCGCCGGCCGGGGGGTCTGAGCCAAAATTTTGGGGGAGGGGGTGGGTACTAAAAAAGGCTCAAAAATCGAGAAAAAATTGCAATTTTTGGCCTAAAAATCGCTAATTTGGGCTGAAATACAGCTAAAAAGTGCTGTTTTGCAGGCGATTTTGGCAATTTTTGTATGTGAAAGCGTAAAAAATTGCAAAAATTTGCTCGAAAATTTACTTGCCAGAAAAATCGGAGGGGGGGTCGGTGAAATCGTCTCGGGGGAGGGGGGGTCTGGCCTAAGTCGGGTGGGGGCAGACCCCCCAGACCCCCCTGTTACATGTATGGTACAAGTACCCTTAGCGGCTCCAGTACTAACAAACTGGCTCTGAAATTACTAATTTTTAGCTTAAAATTCGCTTGAAAAGCCTTTGGAAACTGAATTTAACGTGAGAGAAATCGGTGTTTTTAGAAGAACGTTTTGTCGTTTTTAGAAGAACGCAATTGGCAGCTTAAAAATAGCGATTTTTAGCCTCCCTCCACCAGACGGAAACCCCCTCCCCATGCATGGGCCGAGGTGAGAAGTTTGCCTTCTCTCTCGCCGGCCCGGCCAATACCCGCTCCCCACCCCGGAGAAAATTTTCGCTCTTTTAGGCGGTTTTTGGACTTTTCCCGTTTTCCGGTCACTCCCCGAGACTACAGTACCTTCACATCCCTCCGAATTTTTCCACCGATGTATGCCCCTCCCCCAGGCCGGCCCGGAGCTGTTACATCTCTTGTGTTGTTAGGCTCTTTTTTTTAACAACCGTTTTTAAAGGTCCATTTAGAAATTTTTTATCTTATTCACAGTATGGATTTTTTTGTGGGGAAATGGCTGAATTTAGCCTCCGATATACATTAGCAGTGCAGTTCTATCAATTTCTTGCCTATTCTAAACATTCAAAATTAGGTTTTGAAGGGCAGTAGCCACACTGTGAGCAATGCTGCAGGTAGAATATCGACTCACAGGCTGTAACACTATGTTTGAACCAAACTATCAACTTTTCCAGTTAAAGTTGCTTCTGATTCATCCCTGCATCTCCTAGAAGCTAAATTTCATACAAGGAAAAATTTTGGAAAAAATTCGAAATAAAAAATGTTCGTAAAAAGCTTTTCTTGCCTTGCAAAATTTGTTCTCACTACTCTAGATTTATGCCCGGCTAAAAAAGTCGTCAAAAATCGCTGATTTGGGCTCAGATACAGCTAAAAAGTGCTGTTTTACAGGCGATTTTGGCAATCTTGTATCTGAAATTGTAAAAAAATCACAAAAACTTGCTCAAAAAATTACTTTCCAGAAAAATCGTGGGGGGGATGTCGGAAAAGTGGTCTCAGGGGTGGGGGCAGACCCCCGTAACAGGTATGCCCGGACGTGGTGCATGTGCATGTTTGTGTGCAAACGGTTGAATCATACATGGGCCGGGGGGTAAGGGGGTATACCCCTCCCCCTCGGTCGGCCATACCCCCCTCCCCCACCCCCACCCCCTTTCGCATATTTAAGGCAAAATAGGCGTTTTTTGGCCGGCGGGGGGGACCCCCCCCCCCCCGAGGTCCCTCCCTCTCCCATCCCTCCGGATTTTTCCGGCCCATGAATGGGTTAAATGCAGTGTTGCAGGAGATCTTTCAACACCCGACCGGTATGCCGCAAGGGGCGGACGTAGTGATGGAAGGCTACTTGTTCAAGCGAGCCACCAACGCATTCAGAACGTGGAACCGGCGCTTCTTTGTGGTCAGAGACAGTCAACTGTTGTACTGTCATCGAGCCATCGAGCAGAACGCGACCGCGGACAAGCACCACCCACAGCGACTGACCGAGGACGGCTTCACCGTGATGGAGCCAGACCTTCGACTCTGTCTGGTGCGTCCGGCGCCACAGACGGTCGAACGACAACACTGCTTCGAACTGATCACCCCCACCAAGCTAGTTGCTTTGGTTATTAAACTCAGACGAATTGAGCCTTCTACGTAGTGATACAATCCTTTTAACCTCCATATAACAGTCAGGCACTTAACGCCGTTTATGGTACCGACACCATATAATATGGTACCCCTAGCCCTCATGGGTGCCGGTACCATATATGGTACCAATACCATTGGTGCGAAATCTGAACAGAGTGGTGTGGTAGCATATATGGTACCGGTACCAATGCGAAGGTAGACGTACTATGGTACCACCACAGGCCCCGAACGTGGGGTACCATTATAATGGTACCACTATGCTAGGTACCGGCACCATACAGTGTCGGTGCCATAAACGGCGTTAAGTGCATGACTGTATAAGGTTATGGATAGCCATGTATGGCTAAAAGACGGCATGTTAGACATAGATAGCTACTTAGCTTTAGAAGGCTCCTTGGCCGTAGATGGCTACAGAGCCATAGAAGGCTCTGTAACTATAGAAGGCTATGCCCTTTGAAAAGTCATAGCCATACATGGCTATGGAGCCTTCTGTGGCTAAGGAGCCTTCTAAAGCTAAGTACATGTAGCTATTTATGTCTAACATGGGGTCATTCATCCATAGCCTTATGGAGACATAAGCGTTAAAAGGATTGTGTCAATAGAAGGCTCAGTTTACCGGACTGGCGGGAGTGTTGTAAACTGGTGACAGATACTTTTACAGAAGTCACATGCTACAAGCCGACTCGCGTACGCTCTGTGACGCTTGGATGCGGGCGCTGCAACGCACCATTGAGTCTGCCTTACACGACGAGGCACCTTTCACCTCGCCGGTCAAATCGGTGCGTTACAACTTCAACGTGATACATGGGCCGCGGGGTGTGGGGGTTACCTCTTCCCCTCGCCGGCCAATACTCCTTCGCCCGTCCATAGCCCCTCTAAAATTTTCGCTTTTTTGGGACTCCTCCCCCTCTCCGAGACTACCTCCACACCCCCTCCGCATTTTTTCCGGTATGGTACTATTAGGCGATGGTACTATTAGGCGATGCCGATTAGGCGATGGTACTATTAGGCGACGCCGATCAGGCGATGGTACTGTTAGGCGACGCCGATTAGGCGATGGTACTATTAGGCGACGCCGATTAGGCGATGGTACTATTAGGCGACGCCGATCAGGCGATGGTACTGTTAGGCGACGCCGATTAGGCGATGGTACTATTAGGCGACGCCGATTAGGCGATGGTACTATTAGGCGACGCCGATTAGGCGATGGTACTATTAGGCGACGCCGATCAGGCGATGGTACTATTAGGCGACGCCGATCAGGCGATGGTACTGTTAGGCGACGCCGATTAGGCGATGGTACTATTAGGCGACGCCGATTAGGCGATGGTACTATTAGGCGACGCCGATTAGGCGATGGTACTATTAGGCGACGCCGATTAGGCGATGGTACTGTTAGGCGACGCCGATCAGGCGATGGTACTGTTAGGCGACGCCGATTAGGCGATGGTATTATTAGGCGACGCCGATCAGGCGATGGTACTGTTAGGCGACAAAAAACATTAATGGATAGTACCAATTAGGCGGCCCTTCCGAATCAGTCAAGGGTCAAGGGCCATGTTCAGCTGTAAGCCTACTGTAAATGCGCTATTTTTAACTATGCATGGTCAAGTGGCACTAAAATCATGTCTCGTTTATCTTATAACTCGTTAACTTATAGCTAAACAAGCCACCTGCCCTGACTGTTTCTAACTCAGATTCTGGCATTTACCCCTATTCCCCAGCTTGCGTCGAGCACGCGAGCGGCCGTCGGGTCGGCCACCTATTTTTCCGGTTGCTACGTTCATTAATGCACTTTGGATACAGACGAGACGATCGCACCAATAACTTTGCGGAAGCAGCTTACAGAGTTTCGCAGCGAGAATTTGATGCAGCGCGTCCATCCATCTGGCGCTTTATAAATGTTTTTTGACATGCATACATGGGGCGGAAAAATTGGTTGGGGTAGTCAAAATCCGAAAATTTGGTGGTGGGCCTGCCGGTTTGGGAGCCGCGGCGATTTTGGTATGTGGGGTCAGAAACGACAGTCGGCTTCAGGTAGGTGGGTGGGGTCGTTTGAGGGGTTCAGCCCAAGTTGGGGTGTGGGCAAACACCCCCGGACGCCCCGCGGGGTTTACCCCCACTTCCGACATTCCCCAGTTCTGACTTTCACGTAAGATAAAGTAAAATGTAGCTCTAGTAGCAGGTGAGGATACTTTTAGTTGACCTGGCTCCATAACAAGTGTAGGAACACAAAATTAGCATAAAACTTGGCTTATCAGTAGGCCGGCCTACACGCAACTGGCACCATCTTTGCGCGCAACTGAGGTCAGTTTGCGCTTTATATTTTCGTTGCCACCCGCCGTTAGTATGGCGCTGAACTGGGTCGATGGTGTGACCGCATTCAAGACGTCTAAATGTAAAGACGCAGTTGCATTTGTGGGCCATGTGTATCGCGAACACCAGAAAGCTAAGAATGGAGCAGTAAAGCGGCAATGGATCTGCAACAAGACTAAAAGGTGCAATGACCGATTGTGGACAAACATCGAAATGACTGCGGCAGTCGAAAGAGGCGGTCTCCTTCAAGAATCCTAACGTGTTTTAGCCTGACAATCAGGAAATCCGGCTCTGTGTCCGAATGATAATGGCCGTGCAACGTTGCCGCCTCCGGGGCAGCTCAGTATACCGTACGGGGCCAATGCTGAGTGGACTATAAACAGCCCCAGGTGCAACGGGGCCAGTCCCTAAATGGTAACGCCCCATTCCGGGCACGTTGCCTTGTTCCAGTTGGCTACGTGGTTGTTGGCCTCGGACTCATGTTTGGACTGTCGGCACTAAACCGTCCCGGATGTCCATTGGGAATTTGCCCATCTGCCACTGATGATGCCTAGAGCTGATGGTTTAATGTGCAGCCGGGCCACCCATATCTCGACTGTGCGACAGATGGACCCAGTGGTGCAGAAGGGTCGGCTGCCCGACTTTTCCAGCTTGAAGAAGTGGCCGTCTATTGTTCCCGGCAACAACAACAACAATGCTAATGGCGTCCGCGTTTTTGCCGGTCTATCGTGTTATTGCATGGTACGAGGAGTTTGTCGACGGCATGCCACTTCACACTCGGCGCACTCTACAGGCGCTTCTGACCTATTTCGAACGGCAGTGGCTAAATGGAACTGAGTTGGCTCTGTGGAATATGTTTCAGGTAAACGTGTACCTGGCAAACGGACGGTTTAGAGCAAACACTTAACGGAACTTCGTTTAGGTTCAACGCAGATCGAATAATAACCTTGAAGGCTGGCACTCAGGGTTCAAAAAACGGTTGAGCGGCCACCCATCTACAAGTTTCTTCCGTTTTATAGACGCGCTTCGTTCTGAACAGACTGCAACTGAGGTAGTGCTGCAGCAACTTGGCGCAGGTCAACAGGTCATCCGGTTGAACAAGGTCTATGCCGAGATCAACGCAAGAATCGCCAATCTAACGCATGTAACAGGTCATCCGCCGATGGGGGAGGGGGGTTGGGGGGGTCTGGCGCCGGCCGGGGGGGGTCTGAGCCAAAATTTTGGGGGAGGGGGTGGGCACTAAAAACGCTCAAAAATCGAGAAAAATCGCAATTTTTTGGCTAAAAATTGCCAAAAATCGCTAATTTGGGCTGAAATACAGCTAAAAAGTGCTGTTTTGCAGGCGATTTTGGCAATTTTTGTGTGTGAAAGTGTAAAAAATTGCAAAAATTTGCTCGAAGATTTACTTGCCAGAAAAATCGGAGGGGGGTCGGTGAAATCGTCTCGGGGGGGGGTCTGGCCTAAGTCGGGTGGGGGGCAGACCCCCCCAGACCCCCTGTTACATGTATGATCTAACGGATGTCTATGTGCAAAACCGCAACGATTTAAACTTTGACGCTGAGTTTTCTTTCTTGAGGGGCGTTTCGTATAATCTTTCGCAGCCCACCAATTTGTCACTGTAAGTTAAGTACGTACTTGTACAAATTTGTATTGTATTCGTTTTGCAGTCCTCAGCATTATTGTTATACTGCTACCTGGAAATGCGTGCTGTTTTGTTATGCTTTACCGGGAAATGCTTGAAAACGTTGTAAAGCTAAAAGCGTTCTGTTGTAAAGAGTATTTCTGAAAAAAGGAGTATTTCTGTATAAAAGTCGGAACTGGGCAGTGTCGGAAATGGGGATGTCGGAACTGGGGTGTCGGAACTGGGGAATGTCGGAACTGGGGTCATGCCGCCCCGCGGCCCATGTATGGCGACATATGCAGAAATGTTTTCTACTCTACTAATGAGTGCTCAGTGAGTTGGAATTTATCCATCCGCGGTGTTGCACTTATTTTTTAAAGAGTCCTTGAAATTTGTTTGCTATTTTGTTATGCTTTGTTTTAATTGCTGTTGTGCTGTTTGCATTGTTCTGCTGTGTTTTAGTGGTAACCTATGTTGCCGTACGGACTTATAGAAAAAAATTATTCCTGTCGCCTAAATAGTACCGTCGCCTAATAGTACCGCTAAATCGGCATCGCCTAATAGTCCTGCTTCGCATTTTTTCGGCCCATGTGTGTTGAACGTAAGTGTAAGAAACGGTTCCTAGCCCTGATCACCATTGCCAATCAATTTATGGAGAAGCAGTCTGTTATCTATTTTGTTACGTTTTCTGGCAGAACAATTGACAGAATAACAACAAATTAGCAATTTGTAGGGTTGATTTCTTTGTTTTTTTTGTGTAATTTAAGGCCAGGTTAGGTTAACACCCCAAACCCACTCTCCCGTCACCACGTCCATTACAGTCCAGCACTTAACGCCATTTATGGTAACAGTGCCATTGTTTGGTCCCTGGGCCAGCATTTCAGGGTTCCCACGGGTCAGGGAAAAGTCAGGGAATTTGAAAATGGTTAGAAAAAAGCCAAGGAATTTCGGGTCTGGTCAGAGGAACGTTAGCGATCGCTCTAGCAAAAGTATGCATGCAACAAGCTGTTATTGAGTGCGGTGCTAATTCTTCGAATGCATTGCTCAGGAAATCTTTTAAATTGCGTGTAAGGCTAATTTTCGCAAGAATTGCAAAAGTTTGCTCAAAAAATTTTTTGCCAGAAAAAATCGGAGGGAGGTCGGAAAAATCGTCTCGGGGGGTCTGGCCTAAGTCGGGTGGAGGCAGACCCCCTGTTACATGTATGAATCTTGGCATACTTTTATAACAATTTGCTCTTTTCCTGAGCTCAGAGCCTGGGGGTCAACCCACCCCTTTTGAGGATTTTGGTAGTACCAATCAATAATTCCACTATCTCTGTCTACCGGTACCATTATTCTACCGTTGTCTTATATGGCGTTAAGTGCCTGACTGTATTAGCTTCAACGTTTTCGGTCTGTCTCTAAGACTGTGGCACTTTTCAGACCTTCGATTGCACGTCCGTCAGTTCGTCTCAGTCAGAGGGCAGTACCGATGTTGCGTCGTCGGAACTGCGAGCGCAGAGTCAGAACGGGTTCGGCGCTAAAAACAAACGGTCCGTCAACATTCTACATTACTTTCTGACTTCTAATTAATTTTTTGCCTTTCCTTCTAGCGCCTTACACGAGCTGGGACCAATACCGGGCAACGATTTCTGCGCCGACTGCGGCTCGCCCAATCCCAAGTGGGCCAGCATCAATCTCGGAGTCACTCTCTGCATTCAGTGCTGCTCTGTGCACCGGTAAGCATTTGGCTCGCTTTGCTCAGTAGATTTCTTCTGCAGATTCTACACGCAAATGTGTGAAAGTGCTTCTGCTAAAAATGCAGACCTCTGGAAATCTTGCCTCGCACAGTCAGGCACTTAACGCCGTTTATGGTACCGACACAATATAATATATGGTACCTCACGCCGGCACAGTTGGTGTAGTGGTTTAGGCCGCATGGCCACTGTGCGCGACGTCGTGCGCTCATCTTCTCGGCGGGGCAAGTTTCTTGCCGCAAAGAGTTGGTCGTCGGCTTAAAGCTCCACCCAGGCCACCGAAAACTGGTTACAGCGAGTAGGTAAAATGGCAACCAACTGGATCTGCCGTTGCACCGAAGCCGCTTCTAAAGCATGCCGCGTTGGAGCGAAGATCAACGACGTCAGGAGCCGTCTGAGAAACCAGCAATAAGGCCAATACCGGTTTAGTGCCAGTGGCCGGGCGCCGTTGGGAGCTGACAGCACCATGACGTCACCCACCACGCCAGGCACTCTCTTAGTACCTGGCGCCGAACAGCATGGCTTGAGTGGGTTGGCAGTGAAAGAAGGGCAAACGTCCGAGATGACGATATCAGGGGTCACGAAATGGACCGTGCAGGTCTGATCGTAGGGCTGTGCATCGTACGGCCCCGCCAGATCGGATCGGCTGGTACCTCACGTTCGCTGACTCTGGTAGTACCATGGTGCGCCTATTCACGGCCGTGGGTGCCGCCACTACCATATACGAAATCTGAACAGAGTGGTACCATAATATGGTACCGGTGCCAATGCGAAGGTGCAGTAGAATAGAAGTACCATTATATGGTGTCGGTACCATAAACGGCGTTAAGTGCCTGACTGTTATAATTGTTGGCCTATTAATCCGGTCTGACTCTAGAAGTCTTGGAGTGCAAGTGTCCAAAGTACGTTCGCTGACCTTGGATGCGTGGGAGCCGGAACATCTTTCACTTATGAAGCGATTAGGCAATGACGTCGTTAATGCAGCCTATTTGGCCTTCATTCCCGACACCCCCATTCCGCCGCCTCCTAAGCCTAACTGTACAAGGTACTAACTATAATCATACATGTGACAGGTCATCCGCTGACCGGAAGACTGTTTGTGGTCTATTGCTGGACGGATGATCTGAGCCCAAATCCCAGGGAGGGGTAGGGGTACTAAAACCGCTCAAACGTCGCAATTCTGAGCTGAAAATCGAAAGAAAATCGCTTGTTGCACTGAAATACAGCTAAAAAGTGCTGTTTTACAGGCGATTTTAGCAACAATTAGGGGTTGCACTGAAAACGTCGGGAGGTGGTGGGGTGCAAAATATCGAATTTTTGAACATAAATTGGCCGGAAAAATCCGGAGGGGATGTGTGGTTTTTCGTCGGGTCTAAACAGTATATAATTGCTTTCCCAAAAAAATTGTCGCCAAAATTTTGGAGGGGGTATGGCCGGCGAGGGAGGTTTGACCCAAAATTTCTGTTTTTCCCAAAAACTGGTCGCCAAAATGTTTTGGACGGCGGTCGGTCCGGGTGGAGGGTAGCGAGGGGGTATGACCGACCAAGTGGGTGGTGTGTGTGTTTTGTGACCATGTTTGTTTGAACCTCGTAGTTTATGAACAAAGTCTGTTGGGGGATGCTGTTACTGTAGGCAGCTAGTAGCAATGTAGCACTGTTAAGCAAGCTAGACAAGTGGAGAAACTTGTAGAGCAGCGCGAGAGGCCTGGATCAAGGCCAAGTATGTGGATCGGCGGTTCGCGCAACCGTCGGCTGAAAGAGCCCTGCAGGCAGCGCGATTAGCTCAGACGCGACACGACCGACTGCGCAGACCGAAGACTCGACAAGGCAAGGACTCTCTCATGTTTGACGCCCATAAAGGTACGCTTGATGGCCCAGCCTAAGCCACTTTCTAACCTGCTTTAGGAAGTGGGTATGCTTGGTCACTCACTAGGTGTCAGGGCCCATGCACAGCTTTATTACCTTTCTTTTTACTACAGACAGGCACTTAACGCCATATAAGTACAGGTATTATATGGTGTTAATTCCCTGACTGTGTTACTGCTCGTCAAAATGTGCCGTGCACCGCGCTAAGTGGTTGCTTGTCATAATCAAAGCTTCCCTCGGCGTCAGAAGAAAGATGGTTTATGGTGCCACTGCGGTATTAAACAAAGCGTCAAGTTTCTTTGGCTGTTTCGACCATACATACGTATAGTTGGTGCTCCTGGTTGTCGTACTAACTGCCTTACGGTAGTAATTGCACGTGCAGCTTCTGTGTTTTAGGACTGGTTAAAATGGTGCTTAAGCTATCGGTCAGAACCGTCCGTCCTAGAAACGTTTGGCATGGTATGGGCTTTGGTCAGTGTATCTGTTTGCTTATGTCTCAGTTAGACTTAATTCGTACTACTACAAGCTACTAACTACGAACTTTTCGACGGTTATGTGACGTCATCAAGACTAGAAATTATTTTGGCTGACTACAAATCGACCACAAACTACTGTCTCAGAATTTGCGAATTTGTAGTCGTTTTTCTTGGAAATTTTCCGATTTTTTTCCTCTATTTTTCTTCGAGTTGAGCTTGTAATTGGCATTTTGAACTGTTTTGAGCTTGCGATAAGCTCACCAAACGCAAATCATACTGACAAGCAAGCTGATTTTTGTGTAAAATGCTACTAGAAAGATCGTTTTTCCTGTTTTCCCTCTTTTTCCAAGCATCCACAATAAAGTTTCTGAGGATATGCACATTTTGCACTTTTTCTTGCCTCAGTTTTTATAAAATTTGTCTCATCATATTTTTAGAAAAATGCGAAATGTTCAGCATTGCAATTCCGTATTAATTTTGTTGCAGAAACAGCTAATACAGTCAGGCACTTAACGCCGTTTATGGTACCAACACCATGTATTGTGCCGGTACCATATAAATGGTACCGGTACCTAGGGTAGTGAGTGGTACCATATCGTCGCCACTATGGTAAAACGAGCCAAGTAACAAAATGAAAAAAATGGAGTTAAGTGCGAAAAACTATAGCTAAAGCACCTAAAAACGTTTTGGCGAAGGAACGAAGTCGAAATTGGCTCTGTGTCAGGAGATACAGCCATGTAATCAGAGGCATGTGCACGGACATCACCAGGTGATCCTGGTAAAATGAGCCAAGTGCTTTGTGCTTTTGCTGTTAGCTGACTTGATTTAACAAAGTGACACATGTAGAATGTTTTGGACACCAATTATGCACTTGTATTTTAGGTAAAAACTGATATTGAAGCTAATTCACGAAAATGTAACAAATATTTAAAAGGCGATTTTCTCGATTTCGACTTTCTGTTACTTGGCTCGTTTTACCAGGATCACCTGGTGATGTCCGTGCACATGCCTCTGATTACATGGCTGTATCTCCTGACACAGAGCCAATTTTGACTTCGTTCCTTCGCCAAAACATTTTTAGGCGCTTTAGCTATAGTTTTTCGCACTTAACTCCATTTTTTCCATTTTGTTACTTGGCTCGTTTTACCATAGTGTGGCGACGATATGGTACCCCCACCTTCAGGGCCTGTGGTGGTACCATATATGGTACCGGCACCTTATATGGTACCCTCATCTCATGTTCGAGGCCTGTGGTGGTACCATAAACGGCGTTAAGTGCCTGACTGTGATAGAAATGGCCATTGTTTGACTGAATAAAACCAAAAAAACAGATTCCGGTACCTAGTTTTGAACAGTACTACTATGACCGATTGCTCAATTGACAAAACTTCGCAGTAATATCGAATTTCTGACGTTTGGCTGGCAACCTGGCTATAAATTGACTACAAACCCGACTAACTACATTATTTTTGGACAACTACAAAACTTAGACTAAGAATTATTATAATTTTTGACTACAAACTAAGATTACGAATTGCAATTCTCTGAGAAAATAGGTGTGGTCTGAGTTAATTCCGTCAGCTGCGTTTCGTTCAAAATTTCTCATCTCTCTAAAACCTCTGCTCACTTGAATGTATCGTGACGGGGCGCTTTTGTGTTTTTGTTTTGCAGACTAAACAAGAATAACTAGGTGGATCTGCTGAACTGTTGTAGATCCGGTTCGACGGGCAACTTCGATGGGCTATTCGCAGGATAGCTTTATAGAGGCGGCCAACCTTATGCAGTCCGCTCGTAACGTTTCCAGTTCCGATCCTTGCCTCAACGTCGAACCTCTTCACTCTAAGTCGGCTGCCGGCCAACCGCAAAGTCTACAAGGTGACATACTGATCAGTTGGACGGAACAGAAGAACGCAATTTTGGCTTGCGCTTTTCAGTAAAGCAGAAACGGCTATCCTGTTGTGGTTCAGAAGCTGCGCTGGACGATTTGAACGACGTCGACCCGGCCGGTACGCACGGATTAGTCGGTCTTGCATATTCCTTGTTCTGAATTACAGTCATGTCTCGTTAATCCGGATATTCGCCTTCCGGACAAGATTAGGGCAGGTCCCAATTTTCCCCCATGTTATGACTCGCTAATCCGGACAGAAGATTTGGGGTCCCAACTTCGAAATTTGTATGGCAAAGTGATTCGTTAATCCGGATTTGGTTAATTTGGACAAAATCCATGCACAAGTTTTCAATTCAGGTGTGAATTTTCAACTGAATAATGCTATTCTTTGAGTCAGAGTGTTATTTTTCTTCGCCTTTTTAGGAGCTATAATCAGCTGAAATAAGTTCTTGGGTTTTAATTAGGAGGTACAGCTGCAGAATCTGATATGCAACTACTGTTGCTATGGGTATTTGATTCTGAATTGGGTATGGGTATGGGTAGGTATTTTTTAAAATACCCATACCCGGGTATGGGTATGGGTAGGTATTTTAAAAATACCCGGGTATCGGGTATAAATCGGGTATTTTTTATTAAAATCGCTTATATAAATATAAATTCCCTAAAAATGACAAATTTCAATTGGTTTTGCAAAAACAGGTTTTTAATCTGCTTTTTGCACAACTACATATTATGTGCTCAGTGTAGCAGTTTTACTTCACAGTTACTAGAACAGTTGTGAATTTTCGAATACTTTGGTAGATTAACATTAGCAAAAAACGAACCAGCTTCGTGGAGCATAATTTCCAATAGTACTTTCTGATTCTGGGTCACCCACCATCACCATACTTGTATAAAAATTTCAGCTTGTTGTAAATACTTCCCTCAGCATCAAGACCAAATACATAGAAACGTTGTAATCTTCTAATTATACTCCAACTAAATTAATTAGCCTTACAACGGCACTTACCTCAAAGGAGCACAAAAATATTAGCCCGTTTTCTATTGTAAGTAAACGAGAGGCAAGAAACTTACTGTATGCACGCAAAAGACTTTTTGTGTACTGTACGTGCATTTGTAAAAAGTCAGCTTCAGTCAAATACCAAGTTTTATGCATGTCATGTATACAGTATGTAGTGTGAATTTTGCTGTGAGAGATTGAGGTGCATAAGAACCCAGGGCGCTCCTTTCTGAGCCCGCTAACGTTTTTCTGTAAGATGTTTTCATAATGTTTTATGCATAAAATTAAAAAAGCCAAAATGCTTAATTATACAATTCTTGAAACAAATTCGATGGATAACCAACCATTCCGAAACAGTTAAGGGCCGTCCAAACTACGACGTTCAAAAATTCAAACTTTTGCACCCCCAGCCCCCTTCCGACGTTTTTCGACGTTTTCAGCACAACCCCCTAGCTCATTACCCCCTCGACAAAACTTGGTACTGTGTCCGACATTGACAAATTTAGATAGTACTGTAGAAGCTATAAAAAAGAAACTTTTTGACCGTTAACTACCACTTTGGCAGTTGAAAACTTGAACTGGGTTGAGTTTTCCTTGTATATAAAGCTGCGAACAAAATATTCTCAGACCCTAAAAAAACGTTGGCGTTTTTGATACCAACCCCCACCCCCTGTCTGAACGTCGGAGTTTATGGACTGTATTATGCAAGGCAAAAACTGTATTTCTATTTCTAAACACTTCCTTGAGAGAATTTTTGCAGAGTTTTGACAGAAATGAACGTGTGTTTGCGCGATATTTTCTATAAAAATACCCATTCAAATACCCGGTATTTTTCAAAAAATCGGGTATACCCGGGTATGGGTATTTCAAAAAGTACCCGGGTATGGGTATACCCAATTTCAGGTAATTTTGCTCAAAAATACCCAGTTTCGGGTATGGGTATGGGTATACCCGATCAACAGTATATGCAACTAGCTGTCATTTAGACCGTTGACCTGAAAAACAGTGTTTTAGCTTTGATTCGTAGTTGGCCGCTCCCAACTTGTCCGGATTAACGAGACATGACTGTATTACAGTAGACGTTGAAGACGAAGATTCGATAGAGCGCACGACGCACGATCGAGAGTTGATGAAGGCCGCCGGTCGGTCTGATCTGGTGGCCATGGTCCGGGCGGTTTCCAGAGGCGCCGATGTGAATTCCTTCTGTCCTCTGCAACCTGACGATGGATTCTCTACGACGCCGTTGCACCAGGCTATACTCTCGGTACGGAAACCTATTTTCCAATGGTTTTGCGCATACATGGGCCGGAAAAATCCGGAGGGGGGTAGGGGGTTGCAGACCTCGGGGGGGGGGGGGGTCCCGAAAAAAAGGCTACAAAACGCCGATTTTGCCTTAAATAAGCGAAAATTTCCTCCCTCGGAGGGGGGTGGGTGGGGGAGGGGGGTATGGCCGGCCGAGGGGGGATGGCCGACCGAGGGGGTATACCCCCCTTACCCCCCGGCCCATGTATGGTTTTGCGCTATACATGGTCCGGGGGCGACGGGGGTTTACGCTGCGCGCGCTTTGCGCAATGCTCTTTATAATACCGATTTCTCCGGCTAAGGGTATTAGTTGCCGGTTCTCCGCCGGTGGGGGTTGGGGGGTCGGGCGCCGGCCGGGGGTCTGCTGTGAGCTCAACTTCTAAGGGTGGTTATTAAAAAACGCTTATTTGAGCTCAAATACAGCTAAAAATTGCTGTTTTACAGGCGATTTTGGCAATTTTTGTGTCTGAAATTCTGAAAAAACTACCGAAAAAATTGCTCTCCAGAAAAGAAAAAATCGGAGGGAGTCGGAAAAATCGTCTTGCAGGTGATCGGTCGGGAGCTGGCCAAAGTCCCGGGTTTGAGCGGAACCTGGAAAGTCAGGGAGTTATGGAAAAGTCAGGGAATTAAAAAAAAATCAGGCTAAAGTCAGGGAATTTGGTTTCTGGTCAGGGAAAAATTTGATAGCAGTAGAAACATCTCGCCACCAAACGGTCCTGTTAGAACTTTACGTGCCACCCTTTTTGAATATCGGACTTGTGACTTTCTACTACTACTTAAACTGAACATTCTCTGGTCCATTTCGCGTCCCCCGTGATTCGTCATCTCGGACGTTGCCCTTCTTTCACTGCCAGCCACTCCTAGCCGTGCTGCTGGGTGCGGTCATCAGGAGGGCGGCCGGCGTGTTGATGCCATGATGCTGACAGCTCCCGACGGCCGCCGGTGCCCCATATGCCAGAGGGCTCCCGGCATAGTTGGTCTCTCAGACAGCTTCTGACCTCGTAGATCTTCTTCCCAACGCGGCATGCTTTGGAGCGGCTTCGGTGCTTAATTGAATTGGTTTACTTGTAGGGCTCGCTGGAAACATCGGAGTACTTGTTGCTGAATTGCGCCAAAACTAACGTAGCTGACTCCAGCCTCAACACTCCTTTGCACTTGGCTGTCATTCACGCACATACAGGGTTTGTTTTTGTTGGTGTTGGTAATTCTGAAATCCTATACCAGCGTGTTTACGCAGAACCCAGTTGCAGCCGTTTGATGCCAGTTTTTGTCGACTCGGCCTTTTATTGATTTCTACTGCGTTACTTCTGGGGTCGGTATTAAAAGTCGGCGGATAACTTTTAGACAAGTGGTGCAACTGTTGAAGCGTGGAGCGATCAACGATCTGCGTAACTCGGACAACGACACTCCGCTTGAGGTGGCAATCAGGGACGAACATGCCGATATTGTCACTGTGTAAGTAGTACTACACTTTTGAAAATTTTGTGTGATTATAGGTAAGCCAGGCAAACCTGTAAAAAGTTGCTAAGTAGATCTGGATACTTTATAAACTAGATAGACTCTAGACCCCAAGCAACAAACCTGGGCTAACATTTCGGCTGGTAAATTTTCAAATCCTGAGGAGGTAGCGGCGGCTGATGGGGCTTGAGGGGATGGTAAGCCAAAAAGTCCGATTTTTAGGCTTATTTTTCGCTAAAATTAACAGCGCAGGTGGAAACGTGCCGGGCCGTTAACCTAACAGCGTAACGCAGGCTAGGCGGCCGGACGGCTTCATACGAGAGCCAAGGCAAGAGAGGGACCTGCTGATATCTAGAGCGCCACTGGCTGGCCATTATAATGGGCCTGAATTTACTGGAGACGTTTAGGTGCGGCATCACAAAAACTAGCCCATTACAATGTACAGGGTGTCTCAAAAAATGATCACATTTCTTTTTACTGCCATTTCCGCAAATGTTGACCAAATAGGCTGAAATTTGGACTATAGGTGTCAAAATTCGGGGAATTTTATGTGTTAAAGTTTGGTGCACTAGGCTTGACTCATTCCCGAGAATTTTCAAAAAAAGTGAAATTTGTTAAATCAATTGTGACAGCCGGTCACCGAAAAAATGATCACATTTCTTTTCACTGCCATTTCCGTAAATTTTGACCAAATAGGCTGAAATTTGGACTGTAGGTGTCAAAATTCGGGGAATTTTATGTGTTAAAGTTTGGTGCAGTAGGCTTGACTAATTCTCGAGAAATTTCAAAAAAAGTGAAATTTGGTAATTTCAATAGCGAAAGCCGGTCACCGAAAAAACGTTACATTACATTATCGCCTAAACTCTAACGATAGCGTTTGGAGTTCATGCGTCAACTTTTTACACACGAATTGCCCTGAACTTCTGCGTTTACACTCCAAAGTTCATCCAATTCCGACAAAAATGAGGAAAGATACAGGAAAAGGAAATGTTTACATTTTTCGTGACCGGCTTTCACTATTGAAATTACCAAATTTCACTTTTTTGAAATTTCTCGGGAATGAGTCAAGTCTAGTGCACCAAACTTTAACACATAAAATTCCCCGAATTTTGGCACCTATGTTCCAAATTTCAGCCTATTTGGTCAAAATTTGCGGAAATGGCAGTAAAAAGAAATGTGATCATATTTTTTGAGACACCCTGTAGTATCAACAAAAATAGGTTAAGTTATTCTAAGTTCATTTACGCCTACTGTTGTTTGTGTATACACATACACATTTACCATACACAAAAATACACATTGTTTTTTCAATGTGTATACACATACACATACAAATACACATTGAAAATTCCGATACACATTACCATACACAAACAGTACTCAAAATGTGTATTTTTGTGTATGTGTATTTGATCAGCAAAAGTCGATATTATTTCTAACAGAAAGGTAAAATTTCTAAGTTGTTGGTGCAGTAATAAACAGTAGATATCCTCATAAAGCCTATAAGTGGCCTAAGTAACTCGATTTCAAAGCTATCCATGGTTTCCAGCAGCAGACATTGAGAGATTTGATTTTCATAGCATTTCTGACTGAAAATCTGCCAAAAAATTTGCATTTTCAGTACAATACACATACACAAATATACACATTGTTTTGTTGAATGTGTATACACAAATTACCATACACATTTGAACGTAAATGTGTATACACATACACATACACAAACGGAAAACCCAATACCAAACAACAGTATTTACGCCTAATCTAGCCATACTTTTATCATAATTTTCTGTACAAAATTCTTCCTAAAAATTCCTGAGGGAGTAACGGCGGCCTGATGACGGGTCGGTCAGAGCCCGAGGGGGTCAACCCCTCAGCTCCTCTTTGCCCGTGTCTGCCAAGGAATGCATGCAAATGCAAGAAACTGTGAAAAAAGTTTACTTAAAAGATTTCTGCAAATAAATCAGACAGAAAATCTTTATGGCTAGCCTCTATTCTGTTGGTTGTATAAGAAAAAATTGCATTTCTCTGCTATTTAAAGTAGTTTTTCAGTCTAAGTACAGAGTAATAAATAGAAAGTTTTTCAGTGCCTTTTTTCTGCCTTCAAGGAAGCAAAAGTTCTAAAAAAACGTACGAGGCTGGTTTACAGACTTCGCTACGCAAAGATGCGGGAAGAACACAGTGATATCGATATACACGACCCGAACGAAGAGATGTGTGTCTACAAAGATATCAGTCAAATGGCCTACAACCAGTCTCAGAGTCTCACAGCACAGGCATCTGCCCATATCTCCAATCCCTCTGCTTCCTCCTGCACTTGATTATTATTATTTCGATCGCACACTTATCGATTGGTTGAGCTTCGTTCCTCTGATCTGCACTTCTCTTTGCTCTGCTGCATTTTGACCGGGAAATTATCTATTGTCTATGCTGTGTCTTCTGTAATATACCCACTCTATTACAGGGTCCGTCAGAAATAACAACCCAGCAGAGTTTTTGCTGTAGCAACTGTAAATCTCAACCGATTTGAATGAATCGTGTTTCGAACGAAAGCATACATGGGCCGGGGTGTGAGGGGGTATTCCCCTCCCCCTCGCCGGACCATACCCCCCTCGGCCGGCCATACCCCTCCCCGACCCCCCGAAAATTTTCCCTTATTTAATGCAAAATAGGCGTTTTTGGCCCTTTCTTTCGGGGACCCCCACCCCCCCCCCGAGGACACCATACCCCCCTCCGAATTTTTCCGGCCCGTGTAAGAACGAAAGCTAAAAAACTCTTGAAAGATTGATGACTTTTTTTTATTAAAATAGACCGCTTAGTTCCTGAGATATTTGCCCTCAAAATCATTAAGGTGTATTCTCATACTGGTGTAGAAAAAGATGGCCAGGCGACTTTTCTGTAGGGCGACTCATTTGTAATATACGCCCAACACGCCCGGTCACATCTTCCGCCTGCAACACACTTGGAAGATGATGCGTGGCGTGTTGGTGCGTATATTACAAGTGAGTCGCCCTACAGAAAAGTCGCTGGCGATCTTTTTACACGAGTATGAATACACCTTAACAGTAATTTTGGCTGTGAACAAGAGGGATTCGGTTGCATTTCACAATAAATCAGGTTACTACCGCAGAGGACTAACGTAACGAGGCTTCACTGGTGACACACGCCCGGTTAGCTCACCAGTAGGTGAAGTGCAACAGAATAATAAAAATCGCTCTTTTTTACTGTATATCTCAGGAACTAAGCAGCGTATCTGAATAAGAAGTCGACCAATCTGACAAGAATTTGTTTATCTTTCGTTCAAAAAAGGAGTCATTCAAATCGGTTGAGATTTGCGGTTGCTACATCGAAAAATCTACTGGCTTGTTTTTAATCCCTCTCGTTCATTGCCAAAACCACAGTTTTGACTTTGAAGGACAAAATTTCACCAATCTTTGGAGAATTTACTTATCTTTCATTCAAAAAGGTGTTGTTATTATTATAAACAATTATTCAATTCACTTAAGGTGAAATGAACCAGGTAACCATAACTGCAAGAACAGGTTTCAGCGGCAGCGGTTTCAGGTGTTTACAAATCGGTTGAGATTTACGGTTGATGCAGCAAAAAATCTGCTGGGTTGTTTTTTTACGGACCCTGTACATTTGTTGTGATGTACACGCGGTGTTGGTATTGGTGCTATACAATGTGGTATTATATTATTTTCGTTCTCTCAATTGTTTAACTTTTGACCGATTCTTATCTGGGCGTGGTGTGTTGTGTATCTTTTTATCTGCTTTTTTAATTATGGCGGTGTCTGGGTGGTGCGGGTTTACATGTGCTATAAGTTGATGGTACTGACTGAACTGATCGCCAAAAATTGACGACCGATGTGCATAACTAACCTAGCCTAAACAGGCGAACTTATTAGTTTTGCCAAGTGCTTTGTGGTGAGCTTGCCTATTCGATGCACTGTGCTATGACTACGTCTATAATCACTCTGTTCAATAAACTGGTGGTGTATTTTACACCGAGTTTTAGTCTCAGTACAGTTCCTAAGAACCACAGCTTTGAACGGATTCGCCATAACTTCAACAACCAACGTAGGGCGAGTGGTTTACCCTTCAGGTCTTCTGCTCTGGTCAGGTTAATTCTCTATTCTTCAGTAATTTTCTATAGATAAATATGGTAAAAGTAAGCTTGAATCATGCATGTAGCATGTCATCTGTTGATGGGGCGCCGGCCGGGGGGTCTGAGCCCCAAATTCCACGGAAGGGGGCTGTAATAGCTCCTAAGAAAGCAAAAATGATCACATTCGGTTCGGACTCAACGAAAAGCATTATTCAATTGAAAATTTACACCCGAATTGAAAAATTGCGCATGGATTCTGTCTACATTAACCAAATCCAGATTAACGAATAATTTTAACCTACAAAGTTCGAAGTTGGGACTCCAAATCTTCTGTCCGGATCAGGGCTGTTTGTTTTCCGGAAAAAACTCAAGCCGGTTTTTTTCCGGTTTCTTTCCTGTTTTTTTCCGGTTTTTTTCCAAAAGTTATTTTCCGAGATGACAGAAAAAATTTTTAACAATCGCTTTTTATTGCAGAATTCAACGAAATAGCGTGAGTCTTATTACAAAATGCACTAATTTCATACATGTCGCTGGGTTTTTCCGTGGGGGGGACCTTTTTGAAATCCCAAATAGGGTTTTGGGACCAAGTCCAAAGTGGGTTTTGCGACCTTTTTTTGGGGTCCAAAGGTGGGTTTTGTCGACCTTTTTTTGGGGTAAAAAGTGGGTTTTGTCGACCTTTTTTTGGGGTAAAAAGTGGGTTTTGTCGACCTTTTTTAGGGATTCTGGGGCGAAAAATGGCTTCAAAACCCTATTTGGACCGAAAAAAGCCTTTAAAACCCTGTTTTTGCATTAAAAATGCCTTAAAAACCCTGTTCCGGTTGAAAAAAATGCCTTAAAAACCGAATATTGAAGCAACGAATGTAATAAAAAGCTGTTTTGCGCTCAAAATACGTATTGAATATGAGTTTCAGCGATAAAATACTGATTGAAATGCGTTATATTGACTAAAAATAGTTCACAGAACCCTAATTTCGATTCTGAGGCACGCGCAAAACCCTGTTTTGACTTATAAGATTACTAAAAAACCCTATTTAGTGATTTGAATGCAGTTCTTAAACCCTGTTTAGGGTTTCTAATCAACCTAAAAACCCTCTCTAGGCTTTCTAGCCAGTGCTAAAACCCTGTTTAGAGTTTCAAAGTAACCTAAAAACCCTAATCAGGCTTTGAAAGTAACCTGAAAACCCTAATCAGGTTTGAAAGTAACCTAAAAACCCTAATTAGGGTTTCAAAGTAACCTGAAAACCCTGTTTAGGGTTTCAAAGTAGCCTAAAAACCCCAATCAGGGTTTAAAAGTAACCTGAAAACCCTGTTTAGGGTTTCGAAGTAGCCTAAAAACCCTAATCAGGGTTTGAAAGTAACCTGAAAACCCTAATCCGGGTTTAAAAGTAACCTGAAAACCCCAATCAGGGTTTAAAAGTAACCTGAAAACCCTGTTTAGGGTTTCAAAGTAGCCTAAAAACCCTAATCAGGGTTTGAAAGTAACCTGAAAACCCTAATCCGGGTTTAAAAGTAACCTGAAAACCCTAATCCGGGTTTAAAAGTAACCTGAAAACCCTGTTTAGAGATTCTAAGTAACCTAAAAACCCTAATCAGGCTTTGAAAGTAACCTGAAAACCCTAATCAGGGTTTGAAAGTAACCTGAAAACCCTAATCCGGGTTTAAAAGTAACCTGAAAACCCTGTTTAGGGTTTCAAAGTAGCCCAAAAACCCTAATTAGGGTTTGAAAGTAACATGAAAACCCTAATCAGGGTTTAAAAGTAACCTGAAAACCCTAATCAGGCTTTAAAAGTAGCCTAAAAACCCTAATCAAGGTTTAAAAGTAACCTGAAAACCCTAATCAGGGTTTAAAAGTAACCTGAAAACCCTAATCAGGGTTTCAAAGTAACCTGGAAACCCTGTTTAGGGTTTTAAAGTAGCCTAAAAACCCTAATCAGGGTTTGAAAGTAACCTGAAAACCCTGTTTAGGGTTTCAAAGTAGCCTAAAAACCCTAATCAGGGTTTAAAAGTAACCTGAAAACCCTAATCAGGGTTTAAAAGTAACCTGAAAACCCTGTTTAGGGTTTCAAAGCAGCTTAAAAACCCTAATCATGGTTTAAAAGTAACCTGAAAACCCTGTTTAGGGTTTCTAAGCAGTCTAAAAACCCTAATCAGGGTGTGAAAGTAACCTGAAAACCCTAATCAGGGTTTGTAAGCAGTCTAAAAACCCTATTTAGGATTTCCAACCCTTACAAAACCCTGTTTTGGGTTGTATGGCAGCCGAAAACCCAATTTTGTGCTGCAGAATGTATTGTCTGGGCTAAAATTTTCTTTACTTTGGAATCCAAAAGTGGGTTTTCAGGTCCCCCCCAAAAATCCGCTGGGGGGGGGACTTTTGCCGAAAAATCGGGCTTGGGGGGGGCCGGCCCCCCCTTTACCCCCCCAACGACATGTATGACTAATTTCATGTTTTAGAGTAGTAATTTGATTTTAAAACACCAAAAATACAATAACAAAAGTTGCCTGAAAATGGTACCAATATTTTTTGCGAAAAACAGCTATGTTATGCCATGGAAATGCTTGTAAGGCTTCTATTAACGTAAATTCAAAGCATTGGAAGCGAATTTAACCAGTTATCGTGCCTATTTCCTTTAAAAACATACTTGAGTTTTTTTCCGCATTTTAGTTTTTTTCCGAGCCCCTAGGAAAAAAACCGGTTTTTTTCCGGAAAAAAACGAAAAAAACCGACCCAACAGCCCTGGTCCGGATCAATGAGTCATATAGCATGGGGGAAAATTTGGACCTGGTCTAATCTTTTCCGGAAATCTAAAGAAAATACACAAAAATGATCTGGAAAACGCTTTTTAGAAATTCGGCCGCCCCCGGCCCGGCTTGTGTGTATCTCTCATAGCAACCACGCATAGTTGCGAACAGTAAACACTAAAAGATAAGAGTAATCGACACGTTATTATCTCATTTATGACGCATTACGCACTCAGCTTTAGGTGGAGAAAAAACGTAATGCTTAACAACCCGAGACAGTCAAATTGAAATTCTTACACACGAACAAAGAAAGGACTGACGACGAGAAAGAAACTACTGAAAAGGTAACAAGATAAATGTTTCAGCGATGGTAGAAGAGTCAGCCGCCGGTCTGTTCGGTGTAGACTTCGATCACGTCGTCGTTCTCCATCTCCAGGGCTTTCGGCGTGTCTTCGTCGTTGATTCGCCGACCGTCAAACAGAAACCTCAGCGTAGACACCTGCACCCCGACCCGGTCGGCGTAGGACTTCTTCAGTTTGGCCATCGCCGTTGACATCTTGACTCGGAAGTGGACCTCGTTCGAATCCTGACCCACCACCTTCAGCTTTATGTACTGCGGGTCGTCCCCTCCGCCCGCCGCCGCCCCCGCTCCCAGATCCGCTGGCGCGTCGCCTTCTGCCATTTCCTTTCCGTCACTTTTGGTTGGTACTTATAACAGAGCAATAGTTAAACAACAGAGAGTAAACGACAAGCAAAATTGACTGGCTCTTGTTGTTGTTTTTGTTTCGATTCGAAACTCCAGCCTTTTTTGGTAATATCGAATCGGCGCTGGAGGAATCGGCGCTCGGCGTTAATTTTTGATTTGTTGCGTGAACATCTAAAACACTAAGAAGCGCGAAATATAAATTCTTCTGTTGCGTGAACATCTAAGATGCCGTAGCCAGCGCGAAATTTAAATTCTAAACATTATTTTCGAATTTTCTCGTTGTGCCAAGGATTGCCGCACGATTATTTTTGATTTTCAATATACACTGTAAAGAACCCTTCAAGGACTCGACCGAATTCAGATGCCTCGACCTCTTCAGAAGCCGTAAGTTTCTAATGTCCACATCAGTGAGGGGGAACGAACGAACTTTTATCGCCCAACACAAAATAAAATAAAATACGAGTTAGCAAATGACATAAAACGCGGTTACAGTGTAAAACGACGGCATATGGAGGCGAAAGGCCAGTGGACAGCCACAAGGGCTTTACACCGCCTTAAACAGACATTAGTAAAACGTCAGAAACTACACAAAGTTTAGGTACTGGTCAAAGTTCAGTTTTCTTAGTTTTCTTAGGGATAGACCGATAATAACTTCACAGCTGCCTTAGCCAGGGTTGCCAGGTTGGGGGTTTTACCCCCAAATCTGGGGGTATTTTGCCACCATTTGGGGGTGAAAATTTCATCTGGGGATTGGGGGTACAAATCTGGGGGTATTTGGAAATTTTTTGGGGGTTGGGGGTATTTTGGGGGAATTTGCTAAAATTTAGGGGATTTTTTGGGGGTAGCGGGATTTTTGAGAATTTTCTTCTTCGGACTAGTGATCGAATGTTATTTTTTACCAGTGATGAATCAAAGTTCAACACATTGTTTGAAAAAATGTAATGTCATCGATTTGTTAACCAAAAAAATCGAGGTTTGACATGCTGTATTCTGAAGAACTTTTATGAGGAACTTTCAAAACTCTACGTTAGAAATTTTTTTGCAACAGCGAAAAAATTAGAAATATTGCGTGGGTACGCAGCGTTCTATAAAAATGTATACGTATTAAATCAACGTGAAGTTAACTAAAACCGTGTGATAACTTGAAAGAAACTTTTAGAAAATTTCATCCATAATTCTGTGCTTTCTCGCTGTCTAATTCTGATGCCTGGTCTGATCGTAATTTGAGTGATTTGTTACAGAATTATAATTTACAATTTAGTTGTACATGTAACAAATTTAATTCTTTGTGTTTCTCACTATATCTATCTTATGCTGGAATGTGAAATTCAGCTTCCATCAGGTCTAAAAGTACATTTTAAATCTGGGGGGATTTTTGGGGGTATTTTGAAAATTCTGGGGTTTTCTGGGGGGATTTTTTCTCTGATTTAGGGGTTTTTTGGTCTGCAGACCTGGCAACACTGGCCTTAGCTAAAACATTTTCCGTTCTAGAGGAACGGCTTTTTATCACCTACTACCGTAGGCATTTTCTGTCCGTAAATCAAATAAAGATGAACGAAACAGTGCCATACATTGATGACGAAATCGGTGTCAAGCATTTTCCGGAGGGCCTGTTTGACAAATATAAATACAGTATTTACAGTAAGTCTCGATTACTCGATTATCGATAGGTCGGATGCTTCTGAATTTTCCAGCGTTGCTTGTTTTGTTGTATGTACGTACATAGCCATCTACGTATTCTAAATTCATAAAGTTGCATTTTGTCAACCATGTTGTACGGTAAGGTTTGATGGCCTCATGCTGAGTGGATCAATCGAAGTTAGAGTGCTCGTATAGGTTAATGATACGCCAACAGTTGAATAACTTTTCTCGCTACCTCTTGTGTGCCATGTTACTGCTGAGCCGCAAGTAAGCAAGCAACGTTTCACTTCTCACACAACAGAGTGTGATTTGCCGGAGCAATAGTTTCTGTGCCCTCACACTGATCTAATATTGCGTCAACCCTCGCCAACCTTTGTCTTATTTCTAAACAGCACACCCATCCACAACGCCTACTGGCCAGTGCCATGCCATCCATGGTGGCAGAAGTATAAATCCGCCTTGAGGCTGTCTGTATTATGTAAAAGGGGGAACATGTAAACTCGCGCAGCCGGTTACGGATGTATAATTCCATATTTTAGCCCAAGCGCAAACTTTTCCCGCATTAGCGCTACCGTATTTTCTCGCCCAGCGCCGAGCGCCGATTCCCCCAGCGCCGATTCGATATTACCTTTTTGAACGGTCAGCAATGTTTACACCACACGGGCGGGCACAAATCGCCTCCCCAAGAAGTTGGAAAATGGAAAATATAAAAAATGGAAAATGCTTGCCAACAATTTGGAAAACATGCACATAACAACCAACATCACAGGTACTGTTGATTCGGTATACCGAACCGATACCGAAAAATGGGTATTTTTGGGAATACCTACCCAATAAATACCTACCGATTCTAGGTATTTTCTTAAATACCCATACCGGGTATACCGATTATTTTGGGAATACCCAGGTATTTGGGAATCGGTATTTTTTGTCCAGCTTAGTGAATTTTTTATCGAAAATTCCCTATGATCACAACGTTTTCTTTGCAATTTTGCATTTTTTGGGCATGCTCAAACACGTTCTACATATTACGATATCCCTCAAAAATGTCGAATTTGAAGGATTTTTTGTTCTCTGACCCAACACTCTGTCCCAAACTTGCTTTGCGTTGGTCTAGTTTTGGCTTAACTTCACACTGCTCCTTAATAATCAAGTCTCTATGTACTTAATGATGTACAGTATTCACAACCAACAGAATAGCCAAACAGTTTGTCACTGCTCGTTAGATCTCTATACTGTACACTAGCAGCAAACCTTAATACTACAGTACAATGAAAGCATTTCTCTTAGCCAAAATTATTTATAGAAACAATTTTGACTTCAGTAAAACTAAAAATAATTTCAAAAATTCCTAAAAACTGTAAATCCCATGGGTTTTGATGGATTTTCTAACCTCTGAGCTTAAAAATTACTAAATTCATGGCCGTATAAATGGGAAATTCAGTGTTTTGACTTTGTAAAACATTTTCAGCAAATACCGAATAAATACCGGTATACCGGTATTTTTGCGAATACCTACCCATACCGAACCGATTCCTCGGTATGCCGAAAAATACCTACCGTATAGTGTTGTTTATAGTACCCGGGTACTATATATGGCACTTAGGGTTTTGCGAAAATAAAATTGAATCCATTTATAGTACCCGGGTACTATATATGGCACCTACGAAATCTGCTCTATAAGAAACTAACAATTGTATGTGAAGTTCTTTGCTCAAATTACCGATTTGATGTAAAAAATAGGTTCTGTACATACATCAGAACCTCTATGATACCATTATCTACTGTTTTTCTTCATACAAACAAGGTTTACCACCAAAATAGAGTATTTTTCGCACGTTTTGTATCTATAACAGCTCATTTCAGAATAAAAATCTGTCTCCATTTATAGTACCCGGGGTACTATAAATAGGGGGTACTATAAACAGCACTATACGGTTCCCGTACCGAACCGATTCCTGAAAATCCCATACCCAAACAACAGTAATCACCAGCTGCAAAAAAATTTCCATATCAGTAACGCCGGCAATTCGGCAACGGTATGAGGTCCCGCCAATCACAATAGACTCATATGTCTTTCCAAAAGTTCCACAACGGAAGAATGGCTATGATTGCGGAGTTTTCGTCTGTGCTTTTGCTGCGTTCATGTCATTTGATTGTCGGATTTTAGTTGCACAATTGCCTATTCTAACAGCAGTTGAGCACTTACATGCACTAAGCATGCACGTACTTCGTAAACTTCACTTACAGGCTGGTATATAGCACTGGAGACAGCTTTGTGCCTACCTATCTTTTTCTGCACAAGACCTTTTGTCCTTTTGGTCATCACTGTGACTACGTACTGACCTTGCCTGCAATTTAGAAATCGACTTCTGAGATCTATGCTCAAAGAAAAATAACCCTATTTACAGTCATAAACGCAACTCCAAATCTATTTTAGCTTAGATTTAGATTTGTTGTCACCAAAAGGCAGTGATGACAGGTAGATAAATGGGATGGACTTTTTTTATATTTCGACTTATTGAATGAAACAATTTTGCGACAAGCAGTCGTTTCCAGCATGAGCTATTGCGCTCATTTTACTCTAAGTAGTGCTTATTTCCCTTCTCTTATGGTGTAACTTGCGATTTTCCAACTTTCCTACTTTCGGGGAGGCGATTTGTGACATTGGAAAACCCGCAAAACAAGGTGTACCGCTGTGTACCACAGCGTACCGCACATCCTCACCGTTTCCGTTTTTCTGGGGAGGCGATTTGTATACGCGCCATGTTTACACCAATCGAAAAACTCTCAGCTAGACCGTAGAGTTCGAAAGATGTGGAGCGCGAACTTGTGCCAAGCCCAGGCCGTTTGTGCGTTACACATCCTGGGCTCCGTGCTGACGCCAGTTGATTCTCTCTTTACAAACCAGTGGCGTATCCAGGGGGGTGTAGGGTGTGTACACCCCCCTTTGCGGTGGAGGTAGGAAGAAAAAGTCTGTCAAAAATATAAGAAACTAATGAATTATGTACTAAACTAAAACTGTCTATTTTGTGCTCAGAATGCCTTCAAAATGCGTTTTTGAGGCCAAATTTTCAAAATTTTCTCTTCCTGGTTGGGCTTCTGCCAGGCCATTATAAACTACTAAAACTTGTAATTTCTGTTAATTTTAAGCTCGGAATGCGTTTTAAACGCGTTTTTGAAGGTTAATTTTGCTAAATTTTCTTACCCTGGTTGGGCAGCGGCCCAACCAGGCACTTTAAAAATTTTACACCCCCCTTTCTAAAATCCTGGATACGCCACTGTTACAAACTGTCAGTTCTATCATTTTCTTGTTATTATTGTCAGCCAGTTTGTCGCCGGCCGCCGCTGCCCCCCCCCCCGCTGCCCGCTGCTACTGCAACTTTTGTTTTGTTTCGGCGACCATTAGTCAGAATGTTATGTTTTGATTCTGTCATTCATATGTAACTAGGCTACTTTGTACTCCTAAAAATGATTTCTGAGTAGCTCAGACTTAAGCTTAAACTCACGGTTTAGACTATTAGACTATGGTCCAGATGTGCGGCGTTCGACGTCCTGCAGAGAGGGAAAAGAAAAGATTGAATACTTCTCGGAACCGACTGACTGACTGGATCGTGGTTTGGTTATTCCACGGTCTGAACTATTTATTTGTTTGAATCCTCCTCAGCGTTTCTTAAAGCTGACATGAGCCGCGGGAGTATGGGGCATGCATGTAACAGAGGTCTGGGGTCTTAGGCAATCGGGGACCCTCTGCGACGATTTTTTACCCAGAACCCAGCCAGCCCCCTCCCCTTCGGTGGATGACCTGTTATGTACATGTATGGTTTCCCTGAATTTGGCGTCAAAACAGCGCAGATCACAACCCCTGCCTCCAAATCGTTAGGCCCACCCTCAAATTTTTGGATTTCGACTGCCATGAACCCATTTCGGCCATGTATGATAAATAAATACCATGTCGTGCGTAATCTGTTTCAGTTGTCTTCCTGTCGTGCGATGTATAGCGATAAGTTCCTACCATATTGCCTTTAAAGTAATAAGCCCTCCCTGGCGCAGACCAGGCATAAGGCAGAAAAAATCGAAGAGGGTATGAGCTGGGCAGGGTGTATGGTGTCCGGTTCAGCACTTCTCGAGTCGTTCCTGCTCTTGGTGGGGAGGGCACCAGTGGGCAATCAGCAGATGACCAACAGTGAACCATGGTACTAGAGGTATTCGCACCCTTTGTGGTGACTTTGTGCGTCAGAATAGCGTCCCTATGTCGAGGGAAACTGATGGTTTTTGTCGGCCTCTTGTGTACCAAATTTAGCTGTGCTAGTTTTGCATTTCGGCATTAATAGCACCATTTAGTCTCTGTTTGGTCTTTTCGTAGCTGCAAGCTGAATTCGATTTTTGTTGCCCTCTCGTAAAATCTAGCTTTGCTGAACTCTAGTTGTTCAAACAGTGCCCAAAAAGCAGCTGATTTGTTTTGCTTTCGTGCAATCGATTTTGCGTTTTGCCTATCTGGTCAATTTGCACTTAGTACCTAGTAGTGCTCTGCTCTTTCTTGTTTGCCACCATGCCAGGTTTTGCCGATCAGTCGGATCGTGCTTTTGCGGCTGTTGCTCAGCCAGGCCTTTTTGAGGTTGCTTGTCAGCCGGTTGTCTCTGCGCCTACGACAGAGCTGCTTTTCAATGAGACTTTTGCCACTCACACTGAGTCGGTCCCTTTTGTTGCTCGTTCAGAGCCGATTTTGGAGCCTACGCGCTCGCCGGGTGTCTCTGCAGCTCAGTCTAGGTCTCTTTTTGAGGCTGGCTCTCAGCCGCAGACTTTTCTGGCCAATCTACCTGGTTCTGAGGCTGGTGGCTCTCAATCGTATTTCGCTAAAGCTGTGCCTAATTTTACTGTTCAGTTTTTAATCGCGTCCATCCAGCAGCAGATGGCAGTTTCGGACGAACAGTTTGCCAGACATCAAGACGCTCTTGAACGGCAGCATCGAGAGCACATGGCTAAGCTGCAACAAGAGATGGCCGAACACAACCAACGACATCGTGAGTTTTTGGCACGGCTGTCCAATGACTTTTCTGTTGCAGAAACGGTGTCTGTGCTGTGTAGAAAGCCTGTCGTGTCTGGCCAGCAGCGCTCTGGGCTCTGCCCTAGCTTTTCTTCACTTCAGCCGGCGGTTGCAAAACCGGTTGTACACGCGTCGGCCACTGGCTGCCACTGGAACGGCAACCCAGCGCTCGTTTGCTTTTTGTTTACAGCCAACCGTACCTACTGTAGTTGCAGGCTCAATTTCGGTGCCGCCCCGATTTTCTCAGGATTTGTTGGGCGGCAATTTTGATTTGGTGCCTAGCCAGCATCGATTGCTTAAGCAGGACCTACGCATCTACAAACTCAATCACCTTTTTGGTTCCTTCGTGCTGGGGGAGGGATTGAGTTGTTTGTTCAGTTTGTCACCTAACGGTCAAAAAATTTCTATTCCTGCTTTGTCAACCCATGGCACCTAATGGATTTAGACTGGGCTTAGAACTCAAGCTTACTCCAGAGCAGTTCGGGCTTTTGGTTTTGCAGTGCTCTGAAATAATCGATCTGCTTTGTCATTCTGCTCTGCAGTGCAATTACAGTCTTTCTTGCTTTCAGTGCCTTGCTCGTCTGTGCCAGTTTAGCAAGTCGTTTTGCAGAGATTCGACGGCGATTTGTCAGCTTTTTGTTAAACTGTGCTTTCACTTTCAGACAGACGCTTTGGTTTCAAAGCCTTCGCTTGCCAGATATCTCGATTTTGTTTCTGTGCTTTTTATCTGTTTAGCAGGCACTGCGGAGTTGGTGGCAAGAATCGTTAGTTGGACGGTTCGTTGCCAAGGAAGGAAGTGGACGCAAGACAGGAGAAAAAAGAAGAGCGCAAACTGTAGCTCAGCTTCTGGATTGAACACTCTTCTCTTGTTTGTTGGGAGTGTCAAATCCCTTAGGATTTGAATTTGCGCAGTTTGCGTATTTTGTCTTGCTGCATATAGCATATTGTTAACTGTGAATTCCTTTTATTTTCTTTTGATCTGTTACGGTAACTTTGTGCTGCTTGTACTGTAGTTTGTGTGCATGCTGTGATAACTGCACGTTTGCTCCAGTCAGGGACTGGAGCCGGTTGATATTTCTGGGAGTTGGAGCTAGTTTTGTCTGGGCAGCGTGCGTGACCGGCTGCATAAAGAGAAAGGAAAGGGAGCGAGCGTGTGTTGAGTTTAGTGCGCCGGCCTAGGGCCGTGTGCAGAGAAACAAGAAGGCAGTGGCTTCCCTTCTCCAGTCGTCGCGGCACAGGCTTTCGTTTTCGTTTCGCTTCGCCTTGACAGTACGGTTGGACGCATATATGCAATAGGCAATATCAAACAATGCATATATGCATGGTTTTTGGCATGCATATAGGCATATGCAATATCATATGCATGCAAAAATCCAATATGCAATATTTATATGCAAATTGACCCTGATATCAAAATTTTGCATATTTTTAGTTTGCATATTTTTGTCAAAGGTGTCGCTGACTTTTCATCCTGTATACTAATTTTCTGAAGAACGATTCAAATAGTTGTTTTATCGGCTTGACGCAAAGAAATCCATAACAACTCCAAAAAGTAGAAATTTCAAAGAGCGCTATTTGGATTGAGCTGAGCAAAAAAGAAAGAGTTTGTTTAACGAATTTGCAAATTTTTGCAAGTACCTCATTGCTCTATTATTGTATGCATATCTGGAGTCTTTAGCAGAATTGGTCAAACTGAGGTGACACAATGAAGATCCCAAAAGAGCCAAACAGACTGGATTTCTGTGTTTATCATAGTCGCCACGCTTTTTTTTTTCATAACATTAAAAATCTAAATCACTTGAAGCAGTTCATACTGTAAATCTGTACGTTACAGATCAAAGCTTCTCTTTCCACTTAATAGAATGGAAATGAACGGCTTGAGACTCTAAAATCGCAAAGAATGGAAATCTCAACTGAGATTTTTCAAATTCTGAATTTTTAGTTAGTTAGTTAGTTAGTTAGTTAGTTAGTTAGTTAGTTAGTTAGTTAGTTAGTTAGTTAGTTAGTTAGTTAGTTAGTTAGTTAGTTAGTTAGTTAGTTAGTTAGTTAGTTAGTTAGTTAGTTAGTTAGTTAGTTAGTTAGTTAGTTAGTTAGTTAGTTAGTTAGTTAGTTAGTTAGTTAGTTAGTTAGTTAGTTAGTTAGTTAGTTAGTTAGTTAGTTAGTTAGTTAGTTAGTTAGTTAGTTAGTTAGTTAGTTAGTTAGTTAGTTAGTTAGTTAGTTAGTTAGTTAGTTAGTTAGTTAGTTAGTTAGTTAGTTAGTTAGTTAGTTAGTTAGTTAGTTAGTTAGTTAGTTAGTTAGTTAGTTAGAAGAAGAAGAAGAAGAAGAAGAAGAAGAAGAAGAAGAAGAAGAAGAAGAAGAAGAAGAAGAAGAAGAAGAAGAAGAAGAAGAAGAAGAAGTTTACTCCCCAGACAATGCACAGTATACAATATCACAAATACTCTACAGAGCAGATCTTAATAACAAGGGAAGAAGGACTGAGTTAGCTCAAGGCTGTTTTATAACTCAGCCCTATCGGTTAGTAAAACGTGATAAATTTAGGTGACTGACTGCCTCTTTAAAGCATGTTGTAGAACGAGAGTGTATCATACTGCTAGGGAGACTGTTCCATATCGGCACAACTCTAGACGCAAATGAGTACTGTCTAACATTGGTTCATGCGGTCGGAACCGAAAGTTGTAATGCATGACTACGAGTAGAACTTGCAGGACAGATAGAGAAAAATTGGTCAAAGGGTAAATCGATTTGGCCATGTAAAAGCTTATAAACGAATGCAAGATCTGCTTGTATCCGTCGAATATCCAAGTAGTTAGTTAGTTAGTTAGTTAGTTAGTTAGTTAGTTAGTTAGTTGGTTGGTTGGTTGGTTGGTTGGTTGGTTGGTTGGTTGGTTGGTTGGTTGGTTGGTTGGTTGGTTGGTTGGTTGGTTGGTTGGTTGGTTGGTTGGTTGGTTGGTTGGTTGGTTGGTTGGTTAGTTAGTTAGTTAGTTAGTTAGTTAGTTAGTTAGTTAGTTAGTTAGTTAGTTATTTTATTCGTCCAAACACAAACAAATCATTCAGAATCCTGGGGCGGACACGGCCGTTTGACCGGCTACTGCCCCACCCCTAAAGAACTTACTGAGGTCGTGTGCTAGGACAGTTGGTAAAACTAGGACAGGATTTAACAAACGGCTAGGCATACAAGATTAGAGAGAAAAAATTTCAACGTGATAACAGTAATTTAGCCAAAAATCTATAATGTCAACCATTTTCATCTAAAAATTACAAAATGAGCTGGTCTTTTATGTCAAACTGTGTTTCCTTCTAGTTATTCCTGATGAACTCTATATCTGTAAAATAGGTATGCTTAATAAATGCTAAGTATTACATAAACATTCAAACTTCAAAATGCTTGGAAAGCGTCCAGTTTTCGATTTCAGGCCGTCTTCAAAATTTCTAAGTATTGATTTTTGACGATGCCCGTGATGCGTAACGGCCAAAATGAAGTTATCGCTCCATGTATCTAGAACTCTATGGCTAGACACAGATCTTACGGTATTATTGGTTACGCTGTGGTGTGAAAATGGCTAGATTTTGAGGCCCTTTACCCCCGTAGCGAAGGCATCGTTTTGTGGCGAGAGAACGTTACGTACAGTACGTAGGTCGATGATAAGGATGCAACCGAATACGAAAATACTGAATATTTGGGAACCGAATAATACCGAATGTAATGAACTATGCTAAAGATATAGTGCGTGTAAAACGGATGCCAGATGCAGTAATCGAGTAAAAATTTCTTCAAAAATTATTTCTCCGGAATTTCTCATAAAAACGCAGATTATATGAGGATTTAGTCGGTATTGTTGGTAATTTTTGTATGAATGATCTACAAAATATTCAACATTTAGAATTTGACCTAATTTTAACTGATAAAATCTATCTGATTAGCTAAAATTAGTGTTGTTACAATACCAAAATTCATACATGTAACAGGTCATCCGCCGATGGGGGGAGGGGGGTTGAGGGGGTCTGGCGCCGGCCGGGGGTCTGAGCCAAAATTTTGGGAGGGGGTAGGGCACTCAAAAATCGAAAAAATCGCAATTTTTGGGCTAAGAATCGCCAAAAATCGCTAATTTGGGCAGAAATACAGCTAAAAAGTGCTGTTTTGCGGGCGATTTTGGTAATTTTTGTGTCTGAAATTGTAAAAAATTGCAAAAATTTGCTCAAAAATTTACTTGCCAGAAAAATCGGAGGGGGGGGTCGGCGAAATCGTCTCGGGGGGGGGGGGGGAATGTCCCCATCCGGGGGGGGTCTGGCCTAAGTCGGGTGGGGAGCAGACCCCCCAGACCCCCCTGTACATGTATGCCAAAAATTTCCGTTTGACTATGACTATGACTACCGCCCGTTTGAGTACGATACCAAAGTAGTCAAATTTGACTATATCGTAGTCAAACCATTTGACTACTACGACCACTGGTTTGACTACTTTGACTACTTTTTGAAACATAGCCAAATAGACATTTTCGGCGATTTGTTAGGTTCAGTCACCTGAAATAGCTGTGATTGCATCCGTAAATCCTTTAGTTCGAAATGAATTGTATAATTAGCCATAAAAATGAGCGCATCGGTTAATTGTTTTTTCTGTTGAAATTTTCGATACAAGAAAAAAGATGCTGCAGAAAAATAGCCGCAAAAATAGAGCAAAACGCCTTTTGCATGTGAAACCATGAGAATTCTTGAGTTATCTCATCTCATGTTCTTCTTTGCTGCGCAAAACGTTCTTAAGAAGGTATTTTACTGTTCGTACAAAATGTTATATTTTTACGACCCCTCACGGAAAATCTTGCATCAACCAGAGATTCACCTAGATTACCTGTCATTGCTTCAAAAATTTTTTGAAAAGAGTGATCTATCTTGCGTAGTATATGTAGACTCCAAGTAGATAGATAAGACTTTACTTGGGTTAGACAGGTTATAGCAAAGGGACTAACAAACACAACACAACAGCTCTATGTATAAACACCACACAAGAAGATCATTACAACAGGATGCATATCATGTATTCACATACTACAGTAGTGGACACATCAACCACCCTCCTTCCTAAAAATGAAGCTACCATGTTCATCTTCAATATGAGAGTCTTGGAGGCGGTTGACCTTTGTTTTTCCGAGGGGAGCGTCGCAGCTCGGCTTTCTCCTGCAATCGTGTCCACTGTTGCTTGACATGCGGTTCTCTGCTAACCAGATACTCGACTTCCTGAAGCTTCGATTGATCTTCGTTGTATCGGCGCATGCGTCGCGCATTCCAGGTCTGGCCATCAGACAATCGGTATGACCAGTTGCCTTTCACTTCGACCACTTTCAACGGTTTTGACCAGGGGCTTTGGCCCTTCAGAGTGTGTGGGCGTTTGACGCGAACCTTCTGACCCACTCTGTATGGTCCTCGATTTCTGATCTCTTTTGGCTGAACATTGCTGGCTTGTAGTTCAGCTTTCCCATTCTCTCTCTTCTCCTCCCTTTTCAGTCGATTCCTGACCACTTCATATGGCAGCCTGATTCGGTGTCCCAGAAATAATTCGGCTGGACTCTTAGGCGCGCTCCGGTCTGGAGATGTAGCTCGAAAGTGAGAGAGTAGGTCATTGAGCTTTTGTTTCCAAGGTTGTAAGCTGCTCGAGTACGCCTGTAAACCATGCTTCAGGTATCTATTGAACGTTTCCACAAAGGCGTTTTGTTGAGGAGTGTAGACAGGTATGAACTGATGCTCAATATCGCACTGTTGTAGAAAAGCCTTGAACCATGAACTGGTGAACTGCGTTCCGTTATCAGAAACCAGTCTCGATGGACAACCATAGCGCGAAAACAACTCCTGCAACCAATTAACGATTGTGTTTGAAGTGGTGGTGCTGGTGCACAGTATTTCCGGAAACTTTGAGTAGTTATCGAGCAGCACCACAATGTATTTGGCTTGCATAGGTGCATCAGCGAACGGCCCAGTAATGTCAATTGAGACTTCTTCCCATGGCTTGTTTGGCACATGTAGATGCATCTTTGGCATTGCCATCCTGGGGTTTGATTTGGATCCTGGGGTTTGATTTGTGTAGTGTTTATACATAGAGCTGTTGTGTTGTGTTTGTTAGCCCCTTTGCTATAACCTGTCTAACCCAAGTAAAGTCTCATCTACTTGGAGTCTAAATATACTACGCAAGATAGATCAACTGGCGACGCAGTCTGATTCAAGAACTCAATCGTGAGCGGAAATGGACCAAAACAGAGCTGGTGGAGAACCAAGCAGAGGAGCAGCAGGCATGGTACGCAGGCTTCCTGTCGTGCAACCCAAAGACTACTGGCCGCTGGCAGGCGAAGCACCGCAGCAAAAATGGCCAATCTGGGAACGATCACTACGCAGGTACCTCACACTCTACGATGCAATGTTGGCTCCAGATCAGAAAATGACACACATAGAGAAGAACATTCTGCTGGTACAGCTTTTGGGTTCACATGGTCAGACTCTGTTCAGTGCACACAAAGATTATGACAAAGACGGCGACATGACGTTCGATGAGTACCTGAACTCAGCCAAAGAGATCTTTCATCGTCCGGTCAATGCAGTTCGCGCGTACTATGACTTTGCCAACAGAACACAAGATTCTCACGAGACAGTTGACGAGTACATGTTGGCACTTCGTGCATTGATGACAGACTGCATCCAGAACTTCCCAAAAGATGACCAAGGCAACATTTCGCCAACCAGAATGGCAGACTTTCTATTGGGTGTGCAGTTGACAAAAGGTGTTCAGAGCAAGCAAACGCAGGAGAAATTGTTGGCGCAAGGCAAGGTAGACCTGGACAGCTTCATGAGTATAGCTCAGGCAGATGAGCGCGCCAGACAAGACTCTGCACGTCTCTCTTTGCCTCTGAATGCAGACAACAAAGTGTCAAAGGCACAGCAACAGAAACGGTCATATCGTGGCATGCAGTCTCCACTAAAGTCAAAGAAGGACGGCTCTACTGAGAAATGCAAGAGTTGTGGTCGAACAGGACACACTCGAGGCAATGTTCAGTGTCCAGCGAAAGGCAAGAAATGCAACTTCTGCCAAGGAATGAACCACTTTGAGTGCTGTTGTTACAAAAGATTGAACCAGTCGAGTCAGAATCAGAAACAAAGCAAGTCAGTTCACAGCTCCAGAAACAACACAATTCGAGTTGGTGTAATTGACAGTTCAAGAGCTCAACAGTTCGTGAGTTCTATTCTGATTACAACTGAAACCCAGTCAATGACGATCACTGCTGAGACTGACAGTTGCTCTGACATCACTGGTATCACATGGACACAGTACAAGAAACATTTCAATCAGTCTACACTGGACCCTACAGAAGGTGATATCACCAATTTCGATGGAAGCAAAATCAATGGAGTCAAAGGTACATTCCTAGCTACGCTCACATTCAAAGACAAAAGTGCACAGATCAAGATATTGGTCTTACCTGACAGTTATGGGGCCATTTTCGGCAAGAATGCCATAAGTGCGTTGGGTCTACTGCTGGACGGCAGAACGTTTGAAGTGCGTACAGTGGCCGACATCCAGGGTAGGACTGCCAACTCGAATGACAACACAAAAGACACACAAGAGCCGAAAGTAGAGATCCAAAAGCAAGAGTTGCGCTCCAACGACAGCAAGCAGGAAGACAGAGAAAGTCCAGAAGCTAAAGAGCTCGAGTTGGGAGTGACAACAGAGAACCAGATCGACGTTTCACCAGAGCAGTTGCGGACATGGCAAAAAGCTGGTTTGACAGAGCTCTTGCTTGAGGTGCGAAATCTCACGAAAGCAGACATAGGTCAATATCCAGGCTACAAGCACCGCATCAAGCTGAAACCGGATTCAGTTGCACCAGTGCCACAGAAGTTGCGATCCATACCTCTGTATCGGCGAGAAAAAGCGATGCAAGAGATAGACTCAATGGAACAACAAGGCATCTGGGAAAAAGTGGAACGTTCGGATTATGTGCACGGCATGGTCACTGTTGACAAGCCAAACAATGGAGTGAGGATAACGACCGATCTCACACCGCTGAACAAACAAGTGGAGCCGGTGAGATTTCCTCTTCCAAACATAAAGGATCTCTACGATCGCCTGAGCAGAGCCAAGGTCTTCAGCAAGCTGGATCTGCGGAAGGGATACTTCAACATAGACATTCATGAAGAGAGCAGCCTGCTGACTACAACAATTACGCCCAAGGGTCTCTATGCTTACAAGAAGTTGCCAATGGGGTTGAAAGATTCAGCAGCTGTCTTTCAGAAGCTAGTAGCAGAGACACTAGCAGGAGTGCCTGGCTGTGAACCATACATCGATGACATTCTCATCTACGGCACGTCCAAAGAAGAGCACAACTCACGACTTAAGCAGGTGCTGCAACGACTGAATGACAAAAATCTGCGGTTGAACCTCGACAAGTGCGTGATTAGTGTGCCATCAGTGACATTCCTGGGTCACATTATCTCAGAAGGCAAAATCAGCCCAGATCCAAAAAACCTGGAGTCGATCAAAGAGATGACTTGCTTTGTTTCCGATTCTGACTCGACTGGTTCAACTTTGTGTAACAACAGCACTCAAAGTGGTTCATTCCTTGGCAGAAGTTGCATTTCTTGCCTTTCGCTGGACACTGAACATTGCCTCGAGTGTGTCCTGTTCGACCACAACTCTTGCATTTCTCAGTAGAGCCGTCCTTCTTTGACTTTAGTGGAGACTGCATGCCACGATATGACCGTTTCTGTTGCTGTGCCTTTGACACTTTGTTGTCTGCATTCAGAGGCAAAGAGAGACGTGCAGAGTCTTGTCTGGCGCGCTCATCTGCCTGAGCTATACTCATGAAGCTGTCCAGGTCTACCTTGCCTTGCGCCAACAATTTCTCCTGCGTTTGCTTGCTCTGAACACCTTTTGTCAACTGCACACCCAATAGAAAGTCTGCCATTCTGGTTGGCGAAATGTTGCCTTGGTCATCTTTCGGGAAGTTCTGGATGCAGTCTGTCATCAATGCACGAAGTGCCAACATGTACTCGTCAACTGTCTCGTGAGAATCTTGTGTTCTGTTGGCAAAGTCATAGTACGCGCGAACTGCATTGACCGGACGATGAAAGATCTCTTTGGCTGAGTTCAGGTACTCATCGAACGTCATGTCGCCGTCTTTGTCATAATCTTTGTGTGCACTGAACAGAGTCTGACCATGTGAACCCAAAAGCTGTACCAGCAGAATGTTCTTCTCTATGTGTGTCATTTTCTGATCTGGAGCCAACATTGCATCGTAGAGTGTGAGGTACCTGCGTAGTGATCGTTCCCAGATTGGCCATTTTTGCTGCGGTGCTTCGCCTGCCAGCGGCCAGTAGTCTTTGGGTTGCACGACAGGAAGCCTGCGTACCATGCCTGCTGCTCCTCTGCTTGGTTCTCCACCAGCTCTGTTTTGGTCCATTTCCGCTCACGATTGAGTTCTTGAATCAGACTGCGTCGCCAGTTGATCTATCTTGCGTAGTATATGTAGACTCCAAGTAGATCAGACTTTACTTGGGTTAGATGCGTATAGACAAAGGGGCTGACAAACACAACACAACAGTTTCGTATATCAACACCACACAAGAAGATCATTACAACAGGATGCATATCATGTATTCACATACTACTGTAGTGGACACATCAAAGAGGATATTTGGTCTTGTGTTCTAAAGTTCTTTTAAACGTAATAAGTTTGCAAAATATTTTGTTGCGAACAGCAATAAAAGCGGTAAAATTCAGGTGAAAACCCTGCTGCTTTTAACAAAATGTAGTCATAGTCAAACCGTTTGACTATCTGCTTTTCGTTTGTCTGCGTATTTATGATGGTCAAAGTAGTCAAACTTTGACTTTGATTTACCTGTTCGTTTGACTGCGATATCAAAAAAGTATTAACTATCACTTTGACTTTGACTAATAGTCATAACAACACTAGCTAAAATTCTTTAATTTTTCCCTTTTCAGAGCTATTCGGTACGTACTGTTCGATATAAAAATACCGAATTCGAATAGCACTATAACCAAATAATTATAGTAACCAAATTATTCGGTTCCTAGTCCTACAGAATAATGCCGAACTTTGGTTGCATCCATCCCTAGCACAGCCAGGCACTTAACGCCTTTTGTGGTACAGGTACCATATATGGTATCACCACAATGGCCGAACGTGAGGGTGCCATACTTATATGGTGCCACTAGCCTAGGTACCGGTACCAGATATGGTGCCAGTACCGTAAACGGCGTTGAGTTGAGTTGAGATGAGTTGAGTTGAGTTGAGTTGAGTTGAGTTGAGTTGAGTTGAGTTGAGTTGAGTTGAGTTGAGTTGAGTTGAGTTGAGTTGAGTTGAGTTGAGTTGAGTTGAGTTGAGTTGAGTTGAGTTGAGTTGAGTTGAGTTGAGTTGAGTTGAGTTGAGTTGAGTTGAGTTGAGTTGAGTTGAGTTGAGTTGAGTTGAGTTGAGTTGAGTTGAGTTGAGTTGAGTTGTGTTGAGTTGAGTTGAGTTGAGTTGAGTTGAGTTGAGTTGAGTTGAGTTGAGTTGAGTTGAGTTGAGTTGAGTTGAGTTGAGTTGAGTTGAGTTGAGTTGAGTTGAGTTGAGTTGAGTTGAGTAGAGTAGAGTAGAGTTGAGTTGAGTTGAGTTGAGTTGTGTTGTGTTGTGTTGTGTTGAGTTGAGTTGAGTTGAGTTGAGTTGAGTTGTGTTGTGTTGAGTTGAGTTGAGTTGAGTTGAGTTGAGTTGTGTTGTGTTGAGTTGAGTTGAGTTGAGTTGAGTTGAGTTGAGTTGAGTTGAGTTGAGTTGAGTTGAGTTGAGTTGAGTTGAGTTGAGTTGAGTTGAGTTGAGTTGAGTTGAGTTGAGTTGAGTTGAGTTGAGTTGAGTTGAGTTGAGTTGAGTTGTGTTGAGTTGAGTTGAGTTGAGTTGAGTTGAGTTGAGTTGAGTTGAGTTGAGTTGAGTTGAGTTGAGTTGAGTTGAGTTGAGTTGAGTTGAGTAGAGTTGAGTTGAGTTGAGTTGTGTTGAGTTGAGTTGAGTTGAGTTGAGTTGAGTTGAGTTGAGTTGTGTTGAGTTGAGTTGAGTTGAGTTGAGTTGAGTTGAGTTGAGTTGTGTTGTGTTGAGTTGAGTTGAGTTGAGTTGAGTTGAGTTGAGTTGAGTTGAAGTGAGTTGAGTTGAGTTGAGTTGAGTTGAAGTGAGTTGAGTTGAGTTGAGTTGAGTTGAGACTGTAGTAGAGAAACTAAATGTGCCGGCAACTTGAGGTGCGTTCATGCTCGCTTGTATCGAAAAAGTCGATCGGCGACTTTTTGTCAGGCGACACGTTTATAGCATGAACGTACCCAAAAACGTCTTCCGCTGGTAAAACCTCAACATATTTTTGTTAAAATAAATATCCTATTTTGTTGGATATTCAGTTGTGGGCATGCAGAAATGATATTGTTTAAGTACAAAACGGTTTTGTTTTTCTTTCTGTCATCGAATTACAGTGACATGGAGTAAATGTTTGAACAGAAAAGTTGTACTTTTTCGACAAGAGCATCGAATGAATGGAGTACATACGCCGTTGCAGCGTGGCTGGGGGGAAATCAACTGCGTATTGAAATATGATGGAACTGGAGCGCCGGAGCGCAGTGTAAAAAGATCGCTGCCAAAAATACGGTAGAGCGCCAAATGCAAACATTTCAAACATAGCAGTCAGCCATAAAATTCATCAGCTGATTATCATCAATAGTGATGCAACCGGGATCCCGGAATTTCCCGAAGAACCGGGAATTCCCGGTATTTTCACTCCCGGTTTCCAATCCCGGTTCGCGCATTCTTAATACCGGGAAATACCGGGAAATAGATTTTATAGCAGTATTGACAGTTTTTTGCAGATACTACGTATTTCAGTGACATCTACTGTATAACCAACTTTCTTTTAGCCACGACCAGCGGCACGCAAAACTTTGAATAAGTTTTCAAATGACTGCTGCTTGCTCAATTTGAACGACCAACCATGTTTTGCAGCTTTCCCTTTTGTTCCAAATATTTTTATATTGATTTATTAGGCCGTAAACGTTATCTTCTAAGCTTCCAACTGTATAAAGGCTAGTGTTCCGACAATATCAAAACTTGTCGATATTCGATATCGATATCGATATTTTCAGTTCAATATCGATCGATATCGATATCGATATCGATATTTATAGTCATGCAAGAAAATGTGAAAATTTCAAAGAGCAAACTGCTCTCGCTACTTATCAGTCAAGCACTGATGCAATCAGCCATCTGATATCAATTAAGTAGAGAATTGCAGAAAAGGTAGTGGCCCTTCTGAAGCCCTTCAATGAAAAGATTGACCCCTCAGGCCGATGCCCCACCCTCATTAGGCATAATGAGCTCAAACAGAATAGCATATTTTAACTAATTTTAATGACAAATATGCCAAAAAATCCTTGATTTTAGTAAAAAGTCGGACTTCTTTGCTTACCATCCTTTCTACCACCCATTAGCCGGCAGTACCCCTCAGGATTTGAAAATGTACCACCGCTCAGTCGAAATACTAGTTTATCATGTCTGCTTCTGCATTCCTGCTTCAAGTGTGCGGAGTGAGCAGATCTTCAGTGTTGCTGCAGACATTTAAGAACCATACAGTACATGGGTCGGAAAAATGGTTGAGGTAGCCAAAATACTAAAATTTGGGGGTGGGCATGCCCGTTTGTGGGGGTCGCGGCGATTTTGGTGGGTGGGTCAGGAACAAAAGTCGGCTTCAGGTGTGGTGGGTGGGGTAGTTTGCGGGGATGGAGCCTAAGTTGGAGGGTGGCCAAACCCCCGGACCCCCCGCGGCCCAATTACAATGTATGCTAAGAAGCAAAGCGTTGCTGTCAGAAAGCTGAGAATGGCGAGAAATTGATGTTTCTGAGAGCTATCATGCCACTGTTACATTGTAGGTTTTAACTATAGAATCGATTTCTGAGTTGTTCAGGAAAAAATGTTCTTTACTATTCCAGAGAAATAAACTTGGTGTCAGTTTTGTTTTACTTCCTGATTTTCCACACAAAAATATCGAAAATATCGATGCGAAATATCGCGATATCGATATCGATATCGATATTGGAAAAAGGGTCGATATATCGACTTTTCGATATCGATATCGATATATCGTCGGAACCCTAATAAAGGCCTTCAATTGAGCAAAGCCACTCATTGATTGGCTATTCTTACACTACTCTTTTGGTCCAATCGACATCGAGCTGCCTGGTGCCTGCCAAACCAACTCACCTGACCTAACCTAACCCATTCAACATAACTCTGATCTCACAGTGTCCTGTAGTTTAGCCCATTATTAGAGAAAATCCTTAAAAAACGGACTAGAATGGTATCAATAGCTAAACCGGATGTTGAAACTATTCATGTTTTATCATGCTGCATGAGTTTTTATCGATTTCCCATATTCCCGGTAACCCCGGTATTCCGCTCCCGGTTCATCACTAATCATCAACAACACCCTTCTTGGGGGAAGGAAGTAAGTTTCTTGTGGCAAAGAGTTGGTCGGGGGCACGAGCAGTCAGAGGAGTCGGGCTGACCTTTGGCTGCCGGCCAGCACTAATGCAGCACGCATGCTTGGTCCTACCCAGCTGCCGGGCGGTAGTTGGCTTCTGGTGCGTCACCGCGCGAGCGCCCGCTAGTGTCACTGGCAGTTGGCTTGTTGCGCCGTTTGAGCGAGTAATGTTATCGGCTACGAACGTGGCCACGTCTTATCAGTGCCTTCGGGCCTCACGGCAATGGTGTGCGGTTGCAAAGGAGCTGCGGCTCAAAAAATTTTAAAACACCCTTCTACTAGGTATGGCCAATGGTTTTCAAAAATTCACGCTACAGCAAAAAATTATGCTAAAATTGCCGAGAACATGACCGGATATGATAATTTATGCAAAAAACCGCACTTGATTCCACGAAGAATTAGAAAAATGCTATATAAGAACATCCGTCTGAGAAGAACTTTTCTATGGCGCACTTGGTACCATTTTTAGTTATGGGAAATTTAGTTATTTGATAACTCGCGCTACGAGTAAAAATTTATGCTAAAACGGCGATAGCATGACCGGATGCGATTATTTACGCAGAAAACCGCACTAAATTTCATGACGAATTGAAGAAATTCGGTTTTAAAACAGCCGCTTGGGTCAAGTCACGCAGTTTAGTGTTCTTCTGTATTTGGTAAACGTTCGAACGCCAACTGATTTTCTATGGCGCGGGTTACGAAGATTGACTCACTTGATTGTTTAGAATCTACTAAAAACGTGTGAATATCCGTAGCACAGCTGAATTTAATACGAAAAAGTATGATTGCAAGTGTTGCGTACAATAAAAGACTGAAATGGCAAAAATTAAGGGTTTCAGAAAATTCAACACCGTTTGTGGGGTTAACGACAAAGAGCAGAGAGCTAATTCTTATATTATTCGAAAGTCTGAAGTCTACTGTACATGGAACCGATTGAACATCTTGCGCCGATTTGGTAGTATTTTCACTAGAACGAGGAATACGTAAAACATCCACGAAAATGCCAATTTTCAGTAGTTAAGAAAGAATCAAATTTGTGGCGACCATGCCAAACTGCGGGAAAAAAGCGGTGCTATATAGTTAACGAGTTGCGCTGATTTTAATTCCGGTTGAACAAAATTTGAATCAAGTCTCCTTTTAGCAGAAAATGGACATTGAAAAACAACGAATTCAGTTTTCGAGAGGGAAATGCCCTTCAACGGCCGAATTATGATTCAAAGCACATCTTATTCGATAGCTCACACTCTGTTTCATATAAATGCATCACTTCCTCCTATTAATAACGGAACTCAAAATAGAATTAGCGCTTGAAGTTGCAAAAACCGTTTTCGGACCACCTTTTGGCTGTGTTTTTGAATTTTCTATTCCGCGCAACGCGAACGTGCTTTGGCCGTCCCTACTTCTACTTAATCCGACCTTACGTACGTACTCGATATTTAACAGAATAATAAAAGAAAAATAGGCGGTTCGGCTGTATGTAAAGTGAAGTATGGCAGTTTCAATTTGGGCAGCAACCCAACAACCTTTGGGGACTGGGAGAGCAGACTTTGAAGGAGAACTATTATATATTGTCGCGCTTCGCCAGTTTGCTGTCAAAGCTGACGCCGCTTTACTACTATATTTTGACAAATCTAAGCCAGAAGGGCACTACTAATCAATAACACTTCAAAGAGTTCTATGTACTTTCGGCCGTAGTAAATGTTGTCTCCTTTGTTCTTCACCGAAACCCAAAGCCAAAACTACGATTCTGTTGCGTCTATGAAGTGGGTCTGAGTTTGTGTAGCTAAATCGAATGTATCCGGCAGTTAATCGAGCGGTATTGTAGATTTGCATTAGGACGGCAAACACCACCTGTCCACTCTCGAAGAGAGTGGCCGTTTCAGCTAATCGATACTCGCCGAAAGCGCCAAAAAACGGGCGCGCTTCAGTAGGACGGTGCGTTAAATCAATTCTAGGACTGGTGTATGGCGGCGGGAGGAATTAATTAAATTTCTCATCTCATAAACGAGCACACATTAATCCCTGATACACCTAGCAACGGCTGTCGTGTAGTGCCTCTGAGATTGCAGCACTGGCGCTGGGGCGCGCGACGGGTCTTCTGAAAAATTGCTAAATGTCTGCCGAGACGACCAGCGCCGACAAGTTGTCTAATGAGTGGCTCGAAGAGAGAGGGGTGAGTCGAATGATCAATTGGCTTTCGAGCGCCTCAATTGAGGCGCTTTTTTGGCCGTCCTGTCCAGTTAGGCTGCTCGATTCCGTTTTTAAACGACTTCCTTTAGTCTCATTCTCGCTCTAAATTTGCGCCTCTGACCCGCGCTCGCGCATGGTAAGAAAGACTAATACCATATATTGTACCGGTACATACGTACAGTACAGGTACCGATGCCAAGGTACGGGTACCATATACTGTATATAGTACCGCCACATTGGCCGAACGTGAGGGCACCATATATGGTACCACCACAGTCCCTGAACCAAGGAATACCATTACCATATATGGTACCGGTACATATAGGTACCGATGCCAAGGTAGGGGTACCATATATACGTTGTAGTACCGCCACATTCGCCGAACGTTAGGGTACCATATATGGTACCATCACAGTCCCCGAACGAGGGAGCACCATATATGGTACCGGTACATACAGGTACTGATGCCAAGGTAGGGGTACCATTTAAATCCGGTATGTGGTGTCGGTACCACAAACGGTGTTCAGTGGCTAACTGTTAAAGGCAAAGTGCATAGGAATTGATAGCTTCAGAGACGTCGCGTTCGGTTCTCGGACACGCAGCATCAGACGCTGGATCTAGACTTGATGGTGCAAAGTCAGAAGTGTTTCGTCTGCAACTTCAGCTCCCAAGACCCCCAGCGCATGCGCATTCACGTTCGTAGTCATAGCGTGCGCTCGCCCAACAGAACAGCCTTCTTTCGCTCGTCCAGTGTGGACAGCAGGAGTAAGGAGGACTCGGACGCAGAACACGACCAGTACTTAATTGACAATCTCACCTGTAAGGTAATGCAGCTCCTATGTTGTGTTTGGTGTTGTAACTTTTTGTCCTTTCGGACTAGGAGTAGCCAACTGCTGTAGAGCAGGAAGAGACACAAGGGCCGGTAGCCTCCTTAATAGAAACCCTCCCCTTTTGCTTACGGTGTGTGCAAGACAGCTAAGGTTTGGTCCCCATTTATCTACTTGCCATTGCTGACGTTCAACGGCCTGGGTTGGGCTTTCTGTCCCCTACTTCCCTCCCATTGCCTCGACAGGTTTCGAACCCACAAACACACCGCCTCCACGGGTGCCAGGGCCCGGTGCAAAGTTTTCTTGGCCAATCTCTTTATCAATCTATTTATTAGTAGCTGTGTCTGATGCGTGCATGCTGTGGTAGCTTAGGTGCAATGGCAGCTGCAGTCAGTTTCAATTTACCTATTTTTCATCACCGGCCGGCTTGCGCTCGTCTATGTTGACTACACTTCCAGTAATCAGCAGCGGTGTAGGGGTCCTATACACCCCTTTTGAGGAAGAAAGAGGGGCGAAAAATGATAAAAGCTCTATTACTATTAAATTTTGTTAATTATTCCCAACCAGTGCGTTCTTACGGCTGATTTTTCAAAAATTTACCCACCTTGCAAAATCCTATACCACGCCACATATAGAGTACTGCTATAAATGCATTGTAGTCTATGTACGCACAGTAGTTTGTAACCCGTGCTTATAAGCGGCTTTTGGTAGGCAGGGAGGTGAAAGCTTTAACAATGTATGCTAGGCAATTCGAGTTGCGCAGACAGAGAAGGCCAAGAAGGTAGTTAGTTGTCTGTGTGCCAAGTGGCACCTGGTTAATGAGATTGCTGTGTGGTGATGTGTAACCGTTCTCACGTGCGAGTTCAGATTTGCCACCGAACATTCACGCAACGGAGCGGTCTGGAGATGCACTGCGAGTTGCGACACGCCACTGAAAAGCGATTCAAGTGTGAACGGTGCTCGTACGCCGGAGCTAACCTCTACCAACTGCAAGTGCATTGCCGCGTCATACACAACCAATCAGACTGACTCTCTTTGTAATGCTAATACCACACGTACTATGTGCATTCACCTTACCCACGTATTTCTGTTCACTATAAAGTATACTGTACACACTGCTAAATAGCCGCAATTGCACTCGTACGTTACGTTTTAAAAAGCCTGCACTACCTAAAACGCGGTTGCCTTGCGTTGCGTTGGTGTAGTTCGGTCGGTCGGTCGGTCGGTCGGTCGGTCGGTCGGTCGGTCGGTCGGTCGGTCGGTCGGTCGGTCGGTCGGTCGGTCGGTCGGTCGGTCGGAAATCGCAAACCGTTTCGGAACACAAAAACTAAATTTACAATAATTATAATAAGCCAATGATGTGCTGCTGCTGCAAAGTAGTTGTGCACAAGATCTTTCATACGCACAATATGCATGCACGTACGTAAAGCAGAAATTACAAGGTACCCACAACCACATGCATTCCGGTTGTGCGCTCCAAAATTTTGTTGCAAACGTCCCAAACATTTTGTAAGTACGTTCTATTTCTAGGGGTTGCTTTGCAGAGTTTGTATGCCTTAAGTATTTCAGGAGCTTCTCGTAGCAGCATGCAAAGTTTGTGCTGATTTGTGACCAGTCAGTTGTGGTACACGGCGGTGTTCTGCATTAGACTACATCAGCGTTGGTTATACATTGTTCTGACAGAGCGCAGCCGCATTGGTTGCAGGTGCAGTGCCATCGATCAGAGAAAGAGCATTCAGCATTGTTCCTAGCTTTCAGGAAGCACAAAAGCGTTTAGAGGCACAAGACTCAGGGGGTCCGCCAACACTACATTAGAATGAGAACTCTGCGTAATTGGCTTAACAGCGCGTCAGTCTGCCGAATACGTGAGCAGAGACGAATACGTTGTCAGAGAGCTGTGTCACGTTTCCGATTCCTTGTCGGTCGGTGGCGCACGCACGCAGTTGTCGTGCCGGTGATTGTAATGAGTTGAGCCTCAATAAAACCCAACGTGGCCACAGTAAAAACGAGCGTCCTTAATTTACTTGCAGCTCTCACTCGCCTGTCCGTCCGTTAGACGACAATTAGTCGAAGTAACTGTCTGTCTGTCGGTCGCCCTCTCCTCATGTTTAAATTCAAGGCTGTCCATCGCTCAAGCTCAAGCCAACTCTCTCACTTGTGCCAGGTGACACCTAAGCGAACATTTACCTTTTTGTTGGTCAGAAGTGTTAGTAAATCCCTCTGCTACAGGAATGCGGTCGCGCATTTGTGGACTTGTCAGCGCTGCACGTGCATCTGGAGAAGCGACATTCGGCGCACAAACACAGTTGCAGTCACTGTGACTACACCTGCGCGAGCGAACGCCAATTACAAGTGCACGTTCGATCGCACGGTATAAAAAGCAGCTCAAGCGAACACAACCTCCAGCTGCTGAACAAGTCGCTCACCTCTGCCTATTTCACCAGTCTTTGTCCGGTCAGTCTCCCTTTCTTTATTCTTTTCTTACCACTTAGCTTTCAGCTCTGCGGCCGGGCGTTCGCGCAGCGCAGCGCGTTGGAGCTTCATTTAGAAATTCGGCACTCCGGCGTCAAGGCGCTCAAGTGCGCCGAGTGCGAGTACAGCTGCGCTACGACGCGTCAGTTAGGAATTCACAACCGCAAATCGCACAATCGACCGTCGAATGGGGGCACGTCAAGCGACGACGACACGCCCAGAGGCGGCACGGCCCGACTGTTCCGCCATCTGTCCTTGAAGGAACGGCATCGAGTTAAAAACTCAGAAAAAACTGTTGAAACACCATAAACTTAAATGCATCTTTTTGTCTGGACAATGCCAAATCTAGTTTGCATTAAATGCAACGATAGTGCACTTTGTTTATACGTTCGAAAAGTGCGAACACAGCTTTGATGTAGTCTGTTGTATGTTCTGAGTAAAATGGACATCGGAACTACAATAGCTAGACTCATTGATTTATGTCAATAAGAGTTTGTCCAGCGATTTATGTATTGTGACAGATAATGCACAGTTGTATGATGGTCCACTCCAATCAAATGCTAGAGTCATTAATTAACATGGACGCGAATTAGATAAATGAGCACTGTAAGCTCTTCAAACCAGTTCTGTCTGCTCATTCAGGAGAACTCCATTGATGTTTGTTTGTTTGTCTTGGGGGTTTTATTAAACATCGATTTGAATACAAAATTAACGCAGTCGGATCAAAAGCACCCTTTACTTTTCCAGCTACTTGTGATTGTGAAAGATTGTGATTGTTTATGAGTCTATTTTTCAGTATCTAGATAATATTGACTGGTTTGAGTTGTTTGATGGATGTGCAAACGTGGACCAGTTTTGGGATGTTTTTCTGGGAAATTTAAATAAGTGTATTGAGTTATTTGTACCCTTGTGTGAGGTTCCTCACAAACACTATTCACCCTTCTCTTTCGGTACTCGAATCTCTCACAAGCAGGTAAAGAAATTGCATTCTTTGTACAAAAGAAACCCAACAGACGAACACCGTCAAAACTGGTTACGTGCAGCATCTCAGTTTCGTAGACTCAAACGGCGAGATATTCATGAAGAAGAGCATTCTATACTAAACTCCAAATCAGACAATAAATTCTGGTCTTTTGTACGCTCTCGTTTATCGTGTAAATCACAAATTCCAGCTCTAGTCACAGAAGAAAATCGAGTTTTGATTGATTCTAAAGAAAAAGCAGAAGAGTTTAACGGGTTTTTTACATCAGTCTTTACATATGACGATGGAGTGAAATTGCAAATAGAGCCAGAAAGAGTGGAACAAAAATTATCAAACATTGATTTTGATGTGCAGACTATTTTTGATCACATTATCAGGTTGTCTCCAAAGAAATCATGCGGAACAGACTGTATTCCTCAATTTTTTGTTCGTAATTTGGCAGCAGTCTTAGCTAAACCATTAGAAAGGGTTTTTGGTTTTTCTTTTGCATCCAGATCTGTACCAAAACAATGGAAGGTATCAAAAATTATTCCGCTTCACAAAAAGGAATCCTTGTCTAAGGTAAAAAATTACAGGCCCATTAGTTTACTTTGTACTTGTAGTAAAGTTATGGAGTCTATTGTTAGAGAACGATTAGTTAATCATCTAAAGCATAATCGAATTATAACAGAAGCTCAACACGGCTTTTTATCAAAACGTTCAACGGTCACACAACTCTTATTGTGTTTAAACGACTGGACAAAAGCTGTGGATGATTGTTTAACAGTTGACGTCATTTATTTAGATATTGCAAAAGCTTTTGATTCTGTCTCTCATAGTAAGCTCATTCAAAAATTACAGGCGGTCGGTATTTCGGGTACTATGCTGGCTTGGTTATCAAACTACTTAGAGGATCGTCAACAATACGTGTGCTTGGACAGCAATGTTTTTTCCGGTCTTAAATCTGTTACGTCAGGAGTTCCACAAGGTAGTCTTTTAGGTCCAATACTCTTTCTGATTTATATAAATGATTTAGTATCGGTTCTTAAAAATTCCAAGATTAAATTGTATGCTGACGATGCTAAAGTGTATTTCACTGTTCCTAGAAATACAGTAAATCAAGGACTCTTAGAAGATCTAAGAAACGTTTATGCTTGGTCTTATCGAATGCAGTTATCAGTTGCCTTACAGAAATGCTCAGTCTTGCATTTGGGGTATGGTAATGCTCATACAGAATATCTCATTGGTGATACACAACTTCCTGCTGTATCATCTGTTGCGGATTTAGGAGTGATAATTTCGAAAGATCTTAAATTTTCTATTCACTGTAAGCAAGTTGCGGCGAAAGGTTTTCAGCTTGTAAATTTAATTTACAGAACTTTTGTAACTAGAGATAAAGATTTTCTAGTTCAGATGTTCAAAACTTATGTCCGGTCGAAACTTGAATATGCTACAGAAGTGTGGAATCCTTATTTAATTAAGGACACAGAGTTAATTGAGCGTGTGCAACGTCTCTTCACCCGTAGGTTACCCGGAATGGAGGCGCTAAGCTATGCAGATAGACTTAGGGTTCTGAAATTGCAGTCACTTGAAGAACGTCGTTTGATTAAAGATCTGGTTATGGTGTACAAGATTATTTATGGTCAAGTGGATGTTCCTTTTGATAGTTTCTTTCAGTTTGCTAGGGTTCAAGGTACTCGAGGTAACTGCCTTAAGCTGTATGTTCAATTTTCGCGTACAGATGCACGTAAGTATTACTTTGCTAACCGTGTTGTTTCGATTTGGAACGACCTACCTGAACATGTTGTAACTAAACGTACTGTTGGTTCTTTTAAACAAGGTTTGCTTTCTCTAGAGTGGGGTAATTATTTACGGAGCCGTTATGTAACTGGTTTATCTTAAACACGCTTATGGTGGGTGAGTAGCCGGTCAATCGGCCCTGCCTACCTCCTTCTGTCCGGCCAAGTGATTGGTTGGACTGTGTTTGTTTTTAACAACCTTATCTTCGTGTTGATAAAGTTAAAGTTAAAGTTAAAGTTTAGTGTGAGTATTTTGTGTATCTAGTTCCTGTGCTTTTGTTTGTGTATGATCTGTGTTTGCATTGACTAATCTTATAAAACTCCCGCTGCATTGGTGCCGAGACCCGGGATGAAACGAATGTTGGAAGAAGAAAGATGGAAGAGAAAGGGGAAGAAGACGAAAGATGAAGAGGAAAAGAAGGAAGAATACGACAAGAAGTAGGATGGTTGGTGAGAAGAAAGAGGACACAAAGAAGGAGCATGATGATAAGGAGAAGTAGGGTAAGAAGGAAGCGAAGATGAAGGAAAGTAGGAGAATGAGGAGAAGAAGACAGAGGAGAAAAAAGAGGACCCGTTTGAGTTCGCTCACTGGAAAGGAGTTGGAAGCTGGTTTTACCTTAGACAAGACGAGAGTTGAAAGCAAAGGCACAGAAAGGAAAGAATGTAGGTAGCAGGAAAGAGAATGAGCCTACAAGGTGTTAAACAGAGCGAATTACCTGAGATGAAGAATCCGAGGAGAAGGAAGAGACAGCTGAAGTCTACAATCGGCCAGGCACAGAATACTGTTTCCCAGTTAATTTATTTTCTAATTAACTTGCTTGCAACTGCCGGGAATTTTATTTACTAGCTAGGCACCGCAATTTCAAATTTAATTTGTCATTAACTTGCTATTTGCTAGAAATTTGCTATCAATTTGCTACAAATTTTTCGCTCAAGCAAATAATGCCTGCCGGAGATTTTCCGATTATAAGAGGCGTTGCAAAAAAAAATCGGGCAGGTTGCCTTATGAGGGCGGCGGATGGAATTTTTTGACCCCCCATTTTTATTCGCTGATCTGAACCACTAAAGTGTGGATATTACAAAACCCAGCCGGTTCGGCTGGGGGCCCACCCATTCCGGAGAAATCGGCGCCCAAAGTTGAAAAACCATGCTTTTTCGAGCCCGCCGATTTTTGACCGACTTCCATCTTTGACCGGGCGCCGTAAGCGCATTTTTAAAGTAATCCTCACCAAATCTGGAACATTTATAGAACCAATGACGCTCTTTCATTTGCACCTATCGATATCGGAGTCGGATTGTAATTGCCGATTTGACAAGCAGTTTTTTTTGCAGAGATTAGGCCGAAAAACACGTCTTCAGAAATACATATGTTTCACATGCGTGGCATCGAGCTATCCGGCTACAAATTTAACACAAAATAGCCCATGAAATATGCTTTCGAAAACTGGTTTCAAATTTTTTGGATCTCTTCTAGTTTTCAAGTTATGGCCCTTCAAACTTTAGTGTCACGCACGGCCATTTTCCCCTTTTTAGCACGTTAGGTAATGGCAATTTGAGCACTGCAGTGCTGTAAAATCGTTGTTGAAGCGTTATAATATAATCTGACTTTGTAAATTAACTGCTGACACATCCTGAAAGTATTACGGTTGTGAAGGCGAGGTCGTACTTGCTTGTGAATTCTTAAACATGCACGCTGCAAACGCTATTGGTAGAGTGAAGGAAAACCACCGTTATCTTAGTTGCTGTTTTGATTTGAGTGGAATGTCTGCATCAACACCGTCTAAATGGCCGAAGGTATTGATTATTGTTATATATCTGATAGGTTGCCTGGATGTAGAGGGTCCTAATGCTGTCATTTACTCTTTTAAACGCAGCACTTTGTTGTAGTCATATGATGCAGTTTTGCACGGTTCGGAGGACAGTGTGGTCCCAGTATAAGAAGCACACTAAACACAGTGCTGACGAACTGGTTACTCTCGGCACCTGTACCACCGATACACCATCCTAAGCAAAAAAAGCATGGTACCCCTTCTTTTATATGTACGTACAGTAATGCAGTGTTAACCAACGCCTAGCCTAGTAGCGCGGTGATTTTCAAGATTTCTTAGAAACCTAATATACATGTAAATTATTGCTGTCATAAGTGGGCCAGGCGGCGGGTATACATTTCCCCTCAGTCGGTCATTCCCCCTCACCGATTTTTTTTCTTTTTAAAGGCAAAATAGGTGATTTTTGGAAGTTTTTGGGACCGATTCCTGAGATGACCTCCAAGCCCCCCTACGGATTTTTCCGGTACATATATGATTGCTGTTGTTTTGCGTTTTAACTTAGCGATTTTTGGCACAGTTTTATTACATACTTCTAGTTTATTCAGTCAAAACTTGCCGCGCTGGCCTAAATCTCATGAATTATTTAGCTACTGTGGTCAGGTGTTGGTTGAGAAAGTACCTGATTATAGAACAGGTACAGGTACTTCGAAAACACAATCAGGTATCAGGTTTAGGTATAGGCATTCACAAAATGCAGGTATCTGGCATTTTGTCAGAAAAGTTAAACTGTTGCATACATGGGCCGGGGGGTAAGGGGGGTATACCCCTTCCCCTCGGCTGATCATACCTCTCCCACTCCCTCAGCAAATTTTCGCTTATTTAAGGCAAAATAGGCGTTTTTGGCCTTTTTTCGGGGGACCCGCCCCCCCCCCACCCCGAGGTCTCCATACCTCCCTCCGGATTTTTCCGGCCCATGTATGAACTGTTGTTATTTCATTTCAGTGACTATGGTATACGTAATTCTGAACCAGTTCATTGAAGGTAGAAAAGGTAGAAAAGTTTATCATCTACAACACATACATACGTAGCAACGAGTGAACAAAAGAAAACACAGAAAATAACCAAAATCATTACAGACGCATAGTTCCATAATTTTCTTTGTTTAGTGCAAGGATTATTGCAGAAGAAGAGGAAGGGAAGGGCCCATTGGCCTCTTAATCCCACCTGTCATTACTCAAAAAGTCTCCCAAGCCAGCGGTTTGCAAGCGGTTAGAAAAAAAGACCCAGAGTCTCCGATTGAACCACTAATTCTGAAAGGTTATTCCAACATGGTACAGTTCTTATAGAGAAGGCGTGTTTTCTCACGTCAATCCTAAACCTAGGCATATAGAGAGCTCTTGAGTTTCTGTGATGTCGCGACATTCGCCGGGGCCGTGAGTAAAATTTGTCAAAGGAGAGACAACTATGCCCACTGTTAATACGGTAACACATTTTTAAGTCAGTTATCAACCGTCGTTTTTCTAACGTCTCTAACTTAAACCTATGTAAACGAACCCCATATGAAGGTCTCTCCTGATTTGGATACAATCTATAATATAACCTTCGAGTAAACATTTTTTGTACTTTCTCTAGTTTCTCCTTATCACCCACATAAGTAGGGTTCCAGACTGGGGAGCAATATTCCAGTATAGGTCTTACGGTTGGGTGGAAATTCCTCCGAAAAAAGTTCCTCCGGTGGACATTCCTCCGGTTGAAATTCCTCCGTTTTTGATTCCTCTGAAGATAATTCCTCCGTTTCAGATTCCTCCTGGCGGAAATTCCTCCGTTTTAAATTCCTCCTGGTGGAAATTCCCCCGTTTTAAATTCCCCCTTCTGAAATTCCCCCGTTAAAAATTCCTCCGTTTTAAATTCCTCCTGGTGGAAATTCCTCCCTTTTAAATTCCCCTTTTCAACTTAAGTTCCCCTTTAGGTTCCAATGCCGTGTTTATACAGTGTGTCATTGCCAGTTTACGTATACACAGTCTTTATGTTTTGTAGTACCGTAAGAGTGTAGAGTAACGGACTACAAGAATGTAGTATTGATTCAGTGATAGTGACAGTAGCGGATTGGGTCTACGCAATTTTTTAACCACTACCTGATAAATACTGGCATGCTGGTATTTTTTGAATACCTACCAATGCCGAACCGATTCCTGAAAACCAAATACCCAAACAACAGTAGCGGCAGTTTAAAATTGCCGCCGAATAATTAAGAGCGTGCACCGCGCGCACAGCAATTAGGTCGACCGGTGTTCATGGCATGGTTCAGCACCTACTGTAGGTTCCGTAGGGCTAACTGAATTTAATCGTGCAAGTACATAATTCACTAAGTAGCCTACAGTATCTCAGAGAGCGACATTTTTATAGTGTAACTGTCAAAACAAGAACTAACGGTGTTTGTAGCTCTCTAGGATTGATGTAAGGGTTGCACCGAACCTCCTTGACCAACTTTTGGGCTTGACTCTTGGGTTTCACTCCAGGCAAATCGGACAGGCAGCTGGCTTGGCACGTGCTCCGAGCGGGGTAACACGTAGCTGGGCGTTCTGCCATCGGTCCAAACGCGCCCTCTCCACCGGTTTGTGGACGCGCAGGTCCAGATGACTCGATTGGCAGCGGGATTCAGTTCCTTTACAGTGTAATGGTAACCCCGGCAGGTCAGGAGAGGTTTTCCTCTTTCTGAGCCTGCGACATCATAGTCGAATTCAAAAACCCGGTCCGCCATGCTAACAGGCGTGAACGAGATCCGGATACGTAAAGGACCAGGTAGCCTAGCCACAGTATTACCGGTCCGGCAACCAGCAAGCAGCCTTTACGCTGAGTGGTGCGGTGCGGCCAAAAACCTCATTAACAAAGTTAGCCCCTTCCTGTTGTCCGCCCCAGGCGATAAGTAAACCAATTATCTTGACTGACAGGCAATAAACACACTATTATAGAGAGTAACATTCAACTAACGGCAACATGTGAATCAAAGACCAAAGACGGTACAGATCAAATGCAATGCTAAGCAAAATGATACAGAAAAGGCCTCAGAATCAGAATAATGTTCGGAAGAATTTCCACCAGGAGGAATTTTAAACGGAGGAATTTCTATCAGGAGGAATTAAAAACGGGGGAATTGAAAACGGAGGAATTTTAAGTGGAGGAATTTAAAACGGAGGAATTTCAGAAGGGGGAATTTTCAACATGGGAATTTTCACCAGGAGGAATTCAAAACGGAGGAATTTCCACGAGGAGGAATTTCCGCACAGAGGAATATCAACCGGAGGAGTTCTGGCCGGAGGAATTTCCACCGGAGGAGTGTCTATCGGAGGAATTTCCACTACGCCGGTCTTACATATGAATTATACGCCCTTATTAGTGCTTTTTCCGATCTTGTTCTAAACACTCGAAAGAGCAAATGTATCCGTTGTCTAGCCTTAGCACAGATATGATCAATGTGCTTATGGAATTTCAGATCATCTGATACAATAACGCCTAAATCGGTTATTGTTGTCCTATTACTTAAAATTGTATCGCCAATTACATAGTTATGAGAAGGGTTACCATAACCAATATGAATTACATCACACTTTGATAGTGACAACTGTAGTTGCCAAAGATTAGACCAATCATACACCCTGTTCAGGTTTGCTTGGAGCAAATTAAAAACATCAGTATTTTTGTCAAAGCATACATACAATTTAGGTTTCAATTTCTTACAGTACCTGTAGACCACTTGAGGTGAAAGATTGACATCTTCTACCAAAATATGGGCAGGCACTCGGTTATCGAAAACCGGCAAAACACCATTATCTTCAGTAAAAACTGAGCTAAAATACTCATTTAAAATTTCTACTTTTTCGTCTTCAATTACTGTTACAGTACCATCTGGTCGTTTCAACGGACCTACTTCATGTTTATACTTAAGGATCTTCCTAACGTGGCCGTAGAAGGCGTTTAAAGAGCCACTCTCCAGTAGCCGCTTTTCTTCACTTTCTACATAATTTCGGATATCATTTCTCAAAGTATGAGCAAAATTTCTATAGATTACATCTCCATTAATTTTATTTCGCTTTCTCCAAAGTTCACGCTTTTTTCTCAGCTTTTTTCTAATACTTAATGGGTAAACTTTTCTGGCAGCGTTTTGTCTTTGTGGAACAAACATAGAAAAACCAGTATTCAAGATTTCCACAAAACAGTCCCATTTCTCCTCCACAGTAAAGCAAGGTCTGAATCTCGCCTCCCAATCAACAGCAGCGAAAAAGCTGTTTAATGAATGATAGGTTGACGCTTTCGCTTTTGCAAAATTTAAATGCTGAAAAACTTTGGATTTTTTAGGCAACTCACAGGAATATAAGAGTTGAAAATCTACTGCGCAATGATCACTCTCTGAGAACGGCTCCACAACCGATACATTTTGTACTCTGTCATCATTCGAAAATACTAAATCTAAAACTGAACCTCTTTCGCAATTTAGTCGACTAAACCGGGTGGGGCTAACTACGAACTGGTTTAAACCCAAGTCCTGGAAAAAATCCAACCAAACCTGATTTACGTTTAAATCGCCGCCATTTCATACAGTACATTTGTTTGAATAATAATAGCAGCTATTGCAAACAGCATGCTACTGCTTCAAATGCTATTCATTTGGCCTGATCGCTCAATAATCTCATGTCATAAATCTGTCAAATTAGTTTTCCATCATTGGTATTTCAGATGTTTCTCCTTATCTCCTTGTGCTTTGCAACAGTAGCCATGCAAACTGTTTTGGATTCTTGCGCTGGCTGGTCGAACTGCCATTTGCATCTACAGGGTGTCCCAAAAAAAATGACAACATTTCTTTTTGTTGCGATTTTCGCAAATTTTGACCAAATTGTCTGAAATTTGAAACATAAGTGCCAAAAAAGTGGGAATTTTATGTGTTAAAATTTGGTGCATTAGGATTGACGCAGTCCTGAGAAATTCAACAATATATAAAATTGCGAAATTTCAATTAAATGTAGAAACAGCATAAAAAATGGAAACTTTTCATTTTGCTGTATCTTCTTTAATTTATGTCGGAATTGGATGAAATTTTGAATATATGCGCAGATATTTTGTAGGTCAAAAGTTCTGGCATTAATCAGTCCATTTCGCTAGTTCTTGGAAACTAAAGAAAATCAGAGTTTTTACTGCAGAAGAATGAAGAACGTGCAAACTCTGAGAACTAAGGAATAAAGCACCATCCAGATGACCTCCGTTTGAGTTAATACACTGCTGCAACCGTTTCCCATAAGCATCATAAACATTTCTTAGCATGTTTGGGGTGACAGACTGAATTACGCTTACAGGAGCTTCATTACAGCTAAGGGGCGCGAAAATCAATGTTGTCGTTGTATTGTGATCGGGATTTTTTATGCCAAGAGCTGGGCTGGGTTCATGCGCCAACTTTTGATCTACAAATCAACCCGTTATTCTGCGCCATATATTCAAAATTTCATCCAATTCCGACCTAAATTAAAGAAGATACAGCAAAAAGAAAAGTTTCAATTTTTGATGCTGTTTCTACATTTAATTGAAATTTCTCAATTTTATATATTGTTGAATTTCTCAGGACTGGGTCAATCCTGATGCACCAAATTTTAACACATAAAATTCCCACTTTTTTGGCACTTATGTTTCAAATTTCAGACAATTTGGTCAAAAATTGCGAAAATGGCAGCAAAAAGAAATGTTGTCATTTTTTTTGGGACACCCTGTACTATATTTACTCATTCAGCAAAAAATGTGATAAACAAATTCAGCATAAGCTTAGCTGCTATGATAGGTTGGTGCTCCTTTGTGTGATGCACAATGTTCAGAATCTCTAATGGTATGACTTTTTACGCAATTCTGGCTTTTCAGAATGAGTAATTTCTAGAAACTACAACTATATCTCTATTAGTGAAACTCTGCAATACTGTAGCTGTTGCTTAACTAGCGCATGTAGTAACCAAAATCTTGCGACATTCTTGAGCTATTGTTCAGTTCTATTACCTTATATCTTATTGGTTCTACATGTATATCTAAAGCACTGTTTATGTCATAGCCGTAATGTCAGATATACCGGTATATGGTGAGATTTACAGACAGTACCACTACCATCCAGAACTGCAGCTAGGCATGATTAAAGAAAGCATCCATAACAATTGCACATGTGTCGGGACTGAATTTACAATGTTATATTATATTAATACAACGCTTTATCGACAATGTAATGCCTTCGAAACAGTCCAGTTCCATAAATGCCATTACCTAATGTGCTAAAAAGGGGAAAATGGCCGTGCGTGACACTAGAGTTTGAAGGGCCATAACTTCAAAACTAGAAGAGATCCAAAAAATTTGAAACCAGTTTTCGAAAGCACATTTCGTGGGCTATTTTGTGTTAAATTTGTAGCCGGATAGCTCGATGCCACGCATGTGAAACATATGTATTTCTGAAGACGTGTTTTTCGGCCTAATCTCTGCAAAAAACTGCTTGTCAAATCGGCAATTACAATCCGACTCCGACGTCGATAGGTGCAATTGAAAGAGCGTCATTGGTTCTATAAATGTTCCAGATTTGGTGAGGATTACTTTAAAACTGCGCTTACGGCACCCGGTCAAAGATGGAAGTCGGTTAAAAATCGGCGGGCTCGAAAAAGCATGGTTTTTCAACTTTGGGCGCCGATTTCTCCGGAATGGGTGGGCCCCCAGCCGAACCGGCTGGGTTTTGTAACATCCACACTTTAGTGGTTCAGATCAGCGAATAAAAATGGGGGGTCAAAAAATTCCATCCGCCGCCCCTGCCCGATTTTTTTTTTGCAACGCCTCATAAGACCATCATAGTTATACGACGATAATCATGGTTTTCAAAAGGGCGTCAAAACTGACCGATTTCGGTATTTTCCTGTTTGTTTTATCAGTGGAAACCTCGGTTACCATTTAAAATCAAAACGTCGTATCTCAGTTTCACCAAGCTGAACAAGCAACAGCAGGAAGAGAAGCATCAGCAAGAATTTTCTCTAACTTTATCCCTAACGTGAACACATTCAGTAGTTTGCTATTTGCTGAATCTACTGTCAAGCCTAGAGACTGACTGACTATTGTTCATACTTGGCTATTAGCCCTACTTAGCTATATGTGTAGCCTACCTAACCAACCTTGGGTATACACAGTATCCTACAGGGCAGCACATCAGGTCCCAGGCCAAGCGGGGAAAGATACTGTAGGTATAATGGATGAACATGTCTGAGGCTATAAATTCCTAGAAAATTTCTGGCAAATTTCTCGCTCCCTCAATCCAAAATAAACTAGCTAGCTACTGTATTTATTTGCTAGGCGGCGCTTTGTCCAAAATTAGCTTGCTACGAATTTGCTATTTGCTACCCGATTTCGCCCAAACATAAATTAACTTGCTATTTGTTATTAACTTGCTGGGAAACAGTAGCACAGAAGAGGCCCACTCGACGTCCTAAGGGACAGTGATAAAAGATTGTGATTATTTAGAGCGAGTGTTTTGTGAATCTAGTTCCTTTGCGGTTGTTTGTGTACATTGTGTGTTTGCATTGCCTAGTTATAAACTCCGTTTATGATCATAGATCCTTTCCCTAACTGTTACATACTGTACGTAACGTAGTTGCGGTATGTAAAGCTGTAGTAAACTGTGTAATGGCACAAGCAAAGCGTACACACTAATTAGAAGCAACTGAACGTCCAATGTGTCTTTGTGTTGCTGTTAGAGCTGGTGTCATAGCACGGATAGCGTGCTACGGCTGCCTCTGCTAGCTCCTGCAATTTTTCATTTTAATCAGCTTTTTTAAGCTTCCGCAAGCCCCTTCCTCTACTCCGGTTAGTGGCCTAGTGCTGGATTCGTACCGTATATAGTACCAGTTTAGCTGCATGATACGGTATAGTTTAGGTGCGAAATATGGTACCACTGTCCTTAGGATTAGTCACACTGTCCTTGTAATAGTGCCGTTATCAGGATTTTGGCCAGCCTAGCGGAGTTTTTCACTTACAAGACCTGATCTTATAACTGGAAAATGCCCAAATTTAGGGTCACTTTTTGGCCCTCTTTTGAAGACCTGGTCTTATAACCGGAAAAAGTTATTTCGCTTCAAAAAGCTGATTTATGACAAACATTAAATTGATCTTGACATAGATGGTTGTTCCTGGAATTGCTGACCAATTTTAAGGTTAATTTGTAAAACTTTCTTTTAAATTTTTCAAGGAAATAGTGTTGAAGCATAGCAGAGTACTGTATTGTGTCGAAGACAAAAACCAGAATACCATGTTTTACATTCGAATGTACTTCTCCCTTGTTTTCTAACGATAGACAGCTTTTGTTCACTTTAAAAACATTTACTTGCGTGTTAAAATTGGCCAATTTAACTAATACCATGGTCTTTTAACTGGAAAATGGATGTCAATGAATGAACTCAGTTTTCAGAGCACCTATTAGAAGACCATGGTCGTATAACTGGAAACAAAAACCTATGGTCTTCTAACTATGGCGGGCTTATAAGCGGAAATCTCCGGTACGTCCAATTTTTGTATTAGAATGAATCGTCTGTCTGCTTGTTGTCATTAATCGATCATGAAGCTGGTTGATTCATCGAACGTTCAAAACAAAAACAGCAGTGTCCGCTCTCTCGTGCACGCACACCTGATTGTTCGCTCTCAGTGTGGGCGGGCGTGGATGCTGGATAGCGTAAATTAGAGTAGACTTGTGCCGGAAAACAAGCCATTTTATAGCCTTTCCTGTACTCCGTCAAGCAACTTTTGCTTGTCAGCAGCATTTGATTGGCAACACTTTCTAATCAGAGTTAAAAAATTAACGATTTCTAAGTGAGCAAAGACGAAGACAGGCATTAATACTGCGTAGTAAACCCTGCCCCAAGTCGCCATTGTGGGCGGCAATCAAATAAATTAGCGAGCAAGCAAGGCTGGTGTGTTTGTTTTGCAAGCTCCTAGACACCCAGTCATTATGAGAGAGATCATGGTGCCGGGTTGAAAGACCCAACGGGTTCCTGTTTTCGGCGCATTGGCAGCGCACAATTGCAGCCGGTCGGTCGGTGCGGATATAATTTTCCGCTGCATAGCGCTTGTCTCGAAATTTTAGTACTGCTTTCTGCTCGGTCCCTGAATGGCACGTTTCAGAGATCGCAGTCAGTCCGGCAGAATGCTGTTCTCTTGCGCGGTGAGTTATTCTCTGACTGTCTCTGCGTCGGTCTCACTTAGAGACTTACTTTTCAGCAGTGCAATCGGACGTTCACTCAGAAAATCGCACTGATGATCCATTACGAACGCCACAACAACGAGAAAAAATTTGCTTGTGACCAGTGCGACTACAGTTGTATAACCGAACACCAACTGCAGGTGCATCAGCGTTTCCACGATAACACCAACAGCAAACAGGTACTGCGAGCGCAACATCTGCGCCTGAACTAGAATTGACTTTAGACGGCCACTCGGAAGGCAATCAGCTTAGCCAATCTACACTTTGCCGACAGTCCTACGAGTTCAGCTGCCAGTACCCCGCGTAGCTGTTCGCCGTTGATCAAAACCCATTTGCAGCAGTCGAATTCTAATGACAATCTGTTCAATTGCCGAGTAAGACAGACTTTCTTTTTCTTAGTGCCTTAGAGCAATTATCAAATAAAAGCTTTGTTGCGAAATGGTAAACAAGCGAGCAGAAAAGCGCAAAGAAATGAGAAAAGGAGATAGACACTTTTAACTTGTTGCAAAGAGTTTCTCCTTTGTAAGAGGAAATCCAGCAGAAATTAGTTTTATGTAAGACCAAAATCTGTAGTAATTTATGTGTTTATTAGTTGAGCGATTTTGGGCGAATATAAAGTTTAGCTCAATTATCGATTATGAGGTGTTCGGACAGCTCATAGCTAAGTGATCGTTATCAATCGGTCGGTAGGCCCGACGAAGCAGAATAATAAGAGGAGTAAATTTCAGTGGTGCGACCGGGTGTTTCCTGACTGGGCGCGGTTGTGCGCCCACTTGGAGAGCCGGCACAGTCACGAACGGCCTTTCCGGTGTTCCCACTGCGAGTTCAGCTGCTCCAGCTACCACCAGTTCAACGTGCACTGGAGACAACACAACCTGCACCATCCCGTCCTCAGACAGACCTCTTCTCTGACCAAACTCTTTAGACACTTCTCTACCACCACCAGCAAACAGAACAGCTTCGATGAACAGTTCTGACTCAATACGCTAACCTGTACATATGTACTGTAGGTGCTAGCCAGTTTCCTTCTAGCTCTTTGTCTCATATAATCTGTGTGGTTCTTAGCCAAGAACTGTAAAGCGTACTTCTATTTGAAACTACTATGTACTCAAAGTAAAATCTTATTCTAAAAGTATTATTTTAATCTTCGCGTGATCATTTTTCGTTTGGTTTCGATCGACCCGGCGTGTTTTGTACCTGCATAAATAAATGTCGTAGCGTTTATAGTTTGTTGGCACAATTTCCAGAGCCCAAATAGGATTTTCGTAAGTCCGAAAGTGGGTGTTGACGACCTTTTGGTGTTTTTTGTGTTGTATAGGACAAAAATGCCTTGAAAACCGTGTGTTTGTTTGTTTGTTTAGATTCCAGTGCCCTTTCGGACAGCTCAGGACACCCCGGGCTCTTATTAGAGCCTTTCAATGGAGTGCCCTGCCTACAAACATCCCTCCCCTTTGCTGTCATAAAGTGCAACGGCAGCTCCAGTTCGGTTTCCATTTATCTACTGGCCATTCGGTGGTCTGGGTTGGGTTTTACGTCGACTACTTCCAGTCGCTTCGACCGGTTTCGAACCCACAAACAACCGCTCTCGCAGATGCCGGGGCCTCCGTGACACACGGGATAGCGTAAACTACCCGTGGCCAAGACGCGACTAGCAGTCTGTAGTGTGTTAGCTGAAAATTCCGAAAATTCCATAAAACGTTAGTCTTTCTCCTAAAAAATCGGCTGGTTTGCCGAAAAATCAGGGCGAGAGACCACCTCCGATCCGATCCGATCCGATCCGATCCGATGTGCAAGGGGACCTTACGGCCCTACGACCCTATGTGGTCCATTTCGCCACCCCAGTGGTTCATCATCTCGGACGTTCCCTTCTATCACTGCCAGCCACTCTAGCCATGCTGTCCGGCGCCAGGTATTAAGAGAGTGCATATCGGCTCCCAAGGTCCGCTTGGTGCGCCTCTGGTGTGAGAGAAGTCCCTAGGCCTAGTAGGTTCCCATTTTACATACTCTCTGTCACCAGCTTTCGGTGGCTTGGGTGAAGCTTTGTGCCGACGACCAACTCTTTGCGGCAAGAAATGTCCTGCGCAAGTGCGCAGTTGATTGTGATTCATGTTTTAAATTGAGCGAGCTAGGCTAAAATTTGCATAATGTACGTAATTGAGAGTTGGTTTGTAACTGGTTGCTCTTTCTCGTTCTTGCTAACAATTGATATTGAGAGAAAATTGTATGGCTCTGCTCGGCCTGTTCGAGAGTAAAGGCTGCTCTACTGCACTGGTCAGCTACCGGGTTCAACACCGCCACCGTCTGCGTCAAGAAACTTGGCGCGCCGAGAGGATGAGCGCACTTAGTCGCGCACAGTGGCCATGCGGCCTAAACCACTACACCAACTGTGCCGGATGAGACCACCTCCTTTACCCTAAACTGTGTTCTTGTTGTTCTTGTAGCGTGCGCTTTTTTCTTGGATGAGATGCAGTAGAATACTGTAGGTAGGGAAGTAACACGTACTTGCAGGCAGTCACTTGTTAACTATAACGACGAGTTGCTGACGTACGAAGCTAAACTGGCGCAAGAAACCAATCTTATTTCATTATGAAACGAAAGAAATTAAGCGCTGAAAACCTTCACCGCCTGTATGCAAGTCAGGCTGTAGAAACTAATAAGGTAGAGAGTACAGTTAGTTAGTTGGCTTGTTAGCGACCAGGAACCAGTGTAATAGAATAGAAAAGCATGACTTGCGACCTTATCTGTGTGGGGGAATATATTTCTCTGGCTCTGTGGATGGTTTCGGTGCCGGTCTACGTAGCAGTGATGTTTGTGATCGTGAGGCATCGCAGAACGAGCTTCAAAGATCCGTTCTGGACTCTCAGCACCAGTTTGTTCGTGGCAGACATACTGCACTTGTGTCAGTACATGTGGGGCATCAAAATGCCTCATTGGGGATTCTTCAAGACCATCTTCATGCGGGCCCCCACAGCGTTCGGCTGGTTGATGCTGGCACCGCAGCCCTGCTTTCTGTTAGCCGAACAGCTGGGAGTGGTGTTGCTCAGTATCAACAGATACTCAGCCATTGCACGACCTATGACTCACTCTGTCGTAAGTTGAGTCTGCTGCTCTGCGTAATCTGATAGGAAACTTGTAAAATTACTAGAATCTCTTACAGAAATGGAGCCCCATGATAACAACGACCTGCATAGCTGTTCAGTGGACGTTCCCTGTCCTGCTTCTGCTGTCACAAGCGCCTTTGCGGATTGACATCACTCAAAGTGCATCAAACAATGGAACGGGTATAATGGCCAGACTGGACCCGCGTGACGCCAACAAGGTTTCATTTTCAACCATTTACATGCGGGCAAGGCCAACCGCCGATGGGGAGGGTGGTTGTGGAGTCTGGCCTGGCGCCGGTCGGGGATCTAAGCCGAAATTCTAGAGGGTTGAGTACCAAAAACGCTTAGAAATCGCAAAAAAATTCAGTTTTGGGCTAAAAAATCCATAAAAATCGCAAAATTGGGCTGAAATATAACTAAAAAGTGCTGTTTTGCAGGCGATTTTTACAATTTTAGTCTCTGAAATTCTAAAAGAATTGCAAAAATTTGCTGAAAAAATTACTTGCCAGAAAAATCCGATGGAAAGAGTCGGAAAAGTCGTCCTGGGGAGTGGATCGGTTTGGGGGTCTGGCCTACATAAGTCGGGTGGGTGGGGAGTAGCAGACCCCGGAGCCCCTGTTACATACGTACAGCACATGTATCTTTTGAACCCCTGTTTCTTCAACCATCAAAATGCCTAACTGCCAACTTACAGGTGGGACCGCTGTTTGCTGCAGTGTTTGGGTTGGGAGGCGTGGCGCGCGCCGTATTCCTGATGGCGTTGTATGGGCGTCTTTTCTTCAAAGCCTACAACAATCGACGCTCCGATCACAGTAGCTCTGCGCAAAGCAACGCCCAACGACCACGATTCAACCGCGCACAGTTCAATCTAGCGCTCACCGCCGCTGTTTTGAGTTTGTGTGACCTGGCAATGGTACTGCATGTCATCGATTTTTCGTTGGCGCTCAGCCAACCGCCGGTGCCGGCCGCTGTGGTGCGCGGCATGGCCTTTCGCGCCGCATGCATCACCGACGTCTACGGCTGGATGAACGGCTGGCTGTTGCTGGTCTGCTCGCAAGCCGTCCGCAAAAAGTTCAGAGAGCAGTTCTTCTGTTGCAAAAATGCGGTTAGCCCGACAGCAAAAACGGCTACCAAAGCAGTTGGCACTGGCCGGCATGGAGCTAAGACCGTGCAACACTCGCGTCTTTGATATGTGATACAACAGAAACTTTGATGTCGGTTCTTGGAACTAAAATATGTAGTAAACTGTTGGGATTTGGAGAAAAAATTGTCATGCAGGCTAGAACAGAAATCTTCGACGGAGCTTAACGCACACAGCTTCATTTCATGTATTTAAAGTCTTGCTGAGTCACGAACTGTTTCATTTTGTTGCATTTCACTTATTAAAGTTCGCATCTATTGGGCGTCAAGCTATGAAAGTCGTAACGATTTGAAAAAATACAAAAAAAAACTAATTTATAGCGCACTCTAGGTAGGCGAAGTTGTCGGTCTAAGCAATAACTAGAAAGCTCGCCAACACAGTTTGCATGGCCCAGACAAAGTTTTGCCACCAACTGCGGGTAACAGCTAGTCTTTTGATATTTTTGACTATGCATCTGTCATTTGAGTTACCCTCAAAGGACTATAGTCCTGTACATGAAGCCTAAGTTGAAATGAAGCAAACAACCCTACTCCTCCTATACGCAAGCATACATAACAGTTCCCGCCAGCCACCACCCTGACTATACATTGTAAGCCTTGGTTTCTTAAGTCTAGGCTTAGTTAGGTTCAGGTCAAGTCTTAAGAAAATAGGTTTAAAACGGCAGTTTGCGGTATGGGGAATGGAATAGGAACTCAGAAATGTCTTCACTGCATTGCGCCAAGTCGATATGACCTTCTTTCAGATTCATCACATTCGTTATGTTATACCTATCAATTGGCGCCCGGTGAAAAGGTGCGAACTTAGAAACGTTCTCTGGATAGAGTACACTATCCCCCAACGTCACCAGTCATCCGGTAATATGGATTCGGATCCCCGGACCCCCGGACCCCCACCGAATTCGGACCCCCAGCCTGGTACGGAAAAATGGTTCTTAAGATTCGGAACCTCACCTAGGGCCGTAGCTTAAATTTTACTAAATTTTATTTGCAAAATTTTGGGGCACATTTGGACACCTCGGTACGCGGACCATTCCCCCATCCGCCGACCACCCAAACTAGTTTCAAGCCTCAGTTTCAAGCTGCAATTCAAGTTTCTTGCGGTACTAATTTTCACTTTTCTTCTATTTTAGTGTATGATCTCTGCTGTTCTTCCTGCACCGATTTTCACTTTACTTCTATTTTAGTGTATGATCTGTGCTACTGCGTCTGGTCGCAAATTCTCGCTGGTAGATTGGAGTGCTGACGCAACTCTGGTCGGGCACTTTATAGTTGATTCGATATTGCCATATGGTGTGTATTACATATTTCCTTGTGTAGCCTAAGTACGATAAATCTTTTTAAATACTTCGTTATTATTGGGTCTACATGCGCGCGTACTACTGTTGCTAAGCAAATTTATTTGCAATATAATTTAATTATAATTTACTTGTATTAGTAAATTTCTAAAAAAAATTAATTGAAATTATACTTATAATTTACTTAAGGCAAAAATTCACTTTTCATATAATTGAAATTATAATTTACTTGTATAGTAAATTTCTAAAAAGTATAATTAAAATTATAATTATAATTTACTTAGCAACAGTAGCGCGTACGAATATACTACAGTACTGTGGAACCAATATGATGCTCCTTTCGAGCGAAAGAGATACAATGTAGTCTCGGTTACTGTGTTCAACAACGGCATTTCAATTCCCCGATACTAGGGTTCGGATTCGGTCAGGGGATTTTAAATTTGTTTCTTTGTTTGTTTGTTTGTTTATGAGTTCGATTGTCCTTTCGGACAGCTCAGGACACCCTCGCTCTTTTGAGAGCCCTTCAATGGGGTAGCCCTGTTTGTCAGGGGATTTTGGGACTTTTAGCGGAAATTGCGGGCGTCACTACATGAAAACATGCATTCAAGGATGTAGAAGCAGCAATGAAAGTGCATGTAATTCAGTCGACATCAGTACGTTTTAGAAGGGAAATTTTTCAAAAAATTTCTCGCCCTGGTTGGACGGCCCAACCAACCTCTTCAAACTACTAAACCTGTTAGTTTCTGTGGTCAGAATGCCTTTCAAACGCGTTTTTGAAGGTTGATTTTTTAGAAAATTTTCGCCCTGGTTGGGTGGCCAAACCAAACGTCTTCAAACTGCTAAAACTGTTAGTTGTATGCTATGCTCAGAGTGCCTTTCAAACACAATTTTCAAAATTTCCTCGCATCTGGTTGGACAGGGAAATCGGGGGAATGTCAGGGGATTTTGTATCACCAGATTGGCACGACGCTGACTATGATGAGTTTTAGATTCATATAGTAGTAGCAACCCTCACTAGCAAAGATTTCTAGCACAATTCTTATTCAGATTTGATGTACTTTCACCTCCGCCGCAAAGGGGGTGTACCCGCCCTACACCCCCTGGATACGCCACAGACTTTCAGTGGAGCTCAGCGACAGTGTGAAGAAGTCAGTTTTTTGCTCTCCTACCTGCTGTATGGCATTTTTCATTATATTTCAATTATTTTTATCTGAGAAAGACTTTGTTGGACTCCATTTTTGTGCAAGTTTCTCTGTTTACTGTCAATGCTCAATTTTGACCTTCTGCATTAACTGTTACGCAGCATTTATACTCACCACCAAGTCAAGCATTTTTGACAATCATTTAGCTAGCTGATGCTTAATTTATTTCTATGACGTGCAGTTTGCTGGGAAATACACTACGCAAAGTCATTACATAATGATTATACGAACGAATTTACCGCGTTACAGTAATATATAAAATCAGAGCTTAAAGAAACCGAAGGCCGGCTCAATCCCACCTGGCAAGGCAAACTGCCTTATTAAATTTTACCCTAAAGGGGGGTCCTAACTCTGAACCTGCACCCAGCTAAGCCTGAACCTAAGCATCAGCTTAAAACTGAGGCCTAAAGTTAGTGCGGTCGGCGGATGGGGGGAACGGTCCGCGTACCGAAACCGAGGTGTCCAACAAATTTGCCCCGAAATTTGCAAATAAAACGTCGTGAAATTTAAACTACGGTCCCGGTGTGGGGTTCCGAATCCACAAACCGTTGTTTCCGTACCAGGCTGGGGGTCCGAGTTCGGTGGGGGTCTGGGGGTCCGAATCCATATTACCAGTCATCCAGCGAGATGCGAGATCCAAGTAGAGCTAGGGAGATTACTACTTGCGCGGATTAGTGTTTCATGTGTAGATCATTTTTGGACATTTTTTAAATAGGACCACCGTCCTGGGGCTTGCTTGGACGCCAATTGTTATATTTAAGCTTAATCGATAGCAAACTGCCATATCTACCCATATGCTGTCGGGCAGACATATCTGTCGGCGGACTCGAATGCTACGATTGTTTTAGTGAGAGGACAGCATTTTTTTTATTAATTAATTGTTCTAGGATCTCTGAAAGTAAATACGCCGAAATATGCTTCTAGGGTAAACCTACTCACATAGTAAAATTGGTAGCTCTCTTTCAAAAGATGACATAGAAAAGTTATTTTTTTTATTTTTTTCATAGTGATTGTCGTCGTTTAAAGAGGGCCACCGTCCTGAGGTTTTTATCCCAATCTTTCTAACTGTGCTTATTCTGTACCTAAGGTAATGGTCTACCGCTCTGTAGCCTTGGGCACGAATGTAGGTCTATGCGTATGAATTTTATAGCCAGTTTTCTATTTTGATTCCGGGGGTAATCGGCCGCTGAATCGATGAATTAAGGCGATATAACAAGAGCGCGTAATCTGAGGTGGCATACTGCGATTGGTTGTAGATGTACTGGTATGTTAGTGTATGAGAACATAATCTAGAAGTCAAAGGCAGTTGTTTGATACCGCACTCGGTCATATTTCTTAAAGATATAAAATTTAGATGCGCACGTTCTACAGGATTTTAAAAAATCACGTATATATGAGGTAAAAGCTGAATATATATATAGCATGCAGTAATTAGATGTTGATGTATAAAATAATAATCAGGAGATCGTCAGCAGTCGTTTGATGCCACATTCTGTGGTCCCTCTTTAAAACTTGCAGTTCGATTCGAGTGATCTCCCCAGCCGAGCGAGAGCGAAGAAGAAAGATGACGACTTTATTATTGGCCTAGTTTTTGTTTGCCTGCCATTATCTAATGCAAGCCTAAAATCTAACGAGACTATTGAACATTTGCTGTTTGTTTAAGACGCAATTTCTGAGAGGATTCAATTTAGCTCCTTACCATCCATGGTCAGGGTCAGCAGATCATGGATTTCAATATTTCTAATGATACTTCAATAGTAATTGATGAAAAACCATGATGTGCCAAGTATGAGCCCGATCGGCCTGCATGGACCTGCTGGCCACCTCTCTGAAGTGACCGGTCCAGAGCGAAACTTGCACATTTCGGCTCCTTCATCAAGCAATTGTGTATCTAACAAACTAGCTTAGAAATCACTAATTAAAGCTTAAAATTCGCTTAGAATGTCTTTTGTAACTAAATTAAGTCTTTCCGCTGTTGTCATTTAAGAGTGCTTGCCAAAAGAAGTCAGGCAAGCTCCCTTATGGGGGCGGCCGATGGAATTTTTTGACCCCCCATTTTTATTGGCTCATTCGAATTGCACTATTAAGAAACCCCCACAGCCGCGTAGGTTTCGCTCTAGCCGCACTGAACTGGAGTAATGGCTTGAAGAAAGGTGCTGCGCCGGATCTCGCAGATTTGGCTCCTCCATTCTCGTTCAACTGCTGTCAAATTGGCAGCTTTCGATGTAGCACCTTCAAATTGGACACACTTATGCAGATTTTCCCGCTCTTTCAAACGCAATAGACCACAACTGAATACGATGAAAACTGCCAGATTCAGATGCGATTTATTAAAGTTGGGGGGACCCGAAATAGACGTGTCTTTCAATTGAAAGAAATGCAATGCCTATGTGCCAACGAGCTCCAGAGCTGATATTTTCAACATAAGTTGACCATGTAAGGATGTATCAAAACCTACAGGCAAACCCACCGATTCGGCTTTGTTTGGGAGCTGTGCAGCTTTGAAGATGACCCTTTTAGTCACGATTTTTAGGCATGACATGCAAATGTAAATCAATTACTCTTTGTCGAAGGCACCTAGAGAGCTGTCACTTGCAGCCCATACTAAAACAAACATGCGCTTTCAGAATATCAACTTCATTTGCCTGTCCATTTCTTCAGTTCCAAGTAATTTTCACATTTTCATGTGTATGCTGAACCTGACCGAATTTCCGGTACCATCTATCTAGGCTAGTCACTACTCCTGTAGTTTCTGGTTAGTCAACCTGAAATTTATCCCGATTGTGCAGAATTTCCCGCTCTTTCAATTGATTTACTCGCCGCATCAATCAGATGTTTACTTCAAATGATATATCTGATTGTTTACAAATACGTTTTCTGCAGTGCAACCCTGGCACACATCATCGATTAATTTTGCTCAAAAGTGCAAGGCTTTGTCTACTCTTACAGAAAACGCCAATAGATCTCGTACGCCTAAGTGCTGCAGGATTAAACTTATTGCCTCAGAGAATTTCAATTCTTAGTTTGTAGCCAAAAATTTTGGAGAAAATAATTTGTAGTCTTAGTTTGTAGTTATCAAATTCAGGTCCAAAAAATATGTAGTGTAGTTTGTAGTCAGGTTGCCAAACGTCAGAAATTCGATATTACTGTGAATTTTTCCTGATTGAACAATCAGTCATGGTAATGATTTTAAAAAATTGGTACCGGAAACCTGTTTTGTATCGCATTCCATCAAAATAGCGGCTTTTCTAATACATTTCTGCAAGCAGATATATGGCATTCCATTTCAGTCCTCAACATTTTGTATTATTCTAAAAACAGATGAGAGAAATTTTATAAAAACTACGTTTGTGCAAGGAAATATGTGGTATTCATTCAGTGCTCAATGGAATTTCAAACCTGAACATTTTGTATTACTCAAAAAATGTAATGAGAGAAATTTTATAAAATCTAAGGCAAGAAAAAGCTTAAACGAGTGTGCAAAAGTTATCTACAGGGTCCGTCAATGGTCACCTTCCTCTGAAAAATTTAAGGGGCGACTTGGAAAAAGGCGCGAAAACAGGAAAAATGATCTTTCTAACACTACATCTACATCAAACATAGATTGCTTATTGTCGGTATGATTTTTGATTTGATGAGCTTATCGTAACCTAAATGTGAAAATTACTTGGAACTGAAGAAATGGAGAGGCAAATGAAGTTGATATTCTGAAAGAGCATGTTTGTTTTAGTATGAGCTGCAAGTGACAGCTCTCTAGGTGCCTTCGACAGAGAGTAATTGATTTACATTTGCATGTCATGCCTAAAAATCGTGACTAAAAGGGTCATCATCAAAGCTGCACAGCTCCCAAACAAAGCCGAATCGGTGGGTTTGCCCCATACATGTGCATGGTCGGTGGCTCAGGGAGGGATGGCCAGGTCTCTGTGCATAGTTGCCTGGATATAGGTGCAAATTTCCGGTGGGAAATTCAAATTTTGGCGGGAAATTTGAATTTTTGCCCAAAATTTTGTCCAAAAAGGCGAAATTTTTGGCTAAAATTGAAAAAATTGCGGTAAAAATCAACTTTTCAACAAAAAACTGCCAAAAAACCACTTTTCTGATAGAAACATTGCCAAAAAATCGAAATTTTCCAGGAAAATTTGAAAAAATTTTGGATTTGGTGCGTAGTTGCCTGGAGGAAGGATGCGTAGTTGCCAAAATTGATTTCTGTGGCGTAAAAACGCATCTGGAGGCTTTATAGCAGCCTCTAGCAACGTTTGGCAGATTTTCATTTTCGTCCCCCTGGGCACCCCCATGCACATGTATGGTTTGCCTGTAGGTTTTGATACATCCTTACATGGTCAACTTATGTTTAAAATATCAGCTCTGGAGCTCGTTGCCACATAGGCACTTCTTTCAATTGAAAGACACATCTATTTCGGGTCCCCCCAACTTAAAAAAATCGCATCTGAATCTGGCAGTTTTCATCGTATTCAGTCGTGCTCTATTGCGTTTGAAAGAGCGGGAAAATCTGCATAAGTATGTCCAATTTGAAGGTGCTACCTCGAAAGCTGCCAATTTGACAGCAGTTGAAAGAGAATGGAGGAGCCAAATCTGCGAGATCCGGCGCAGCACCTTTCTTCAACCCATTACTCCGGTTTGAGTGCGGCTAGAGCGAAACCTACGCGGCTGTGGGGGTTTCTTAATAGGGCAACTCGAATGAGGCAAAAATGGGGGGTCAAAAAATTCCATCGGCCGCCCACTGCCCGCTTTTTTTGGCAAGGACTCTTAAGACAAATCCGTGTTTTAGAGACCCTTTCTGTTGTATTCTGTTTGTTTTTTACTGAATAACGCTATTTTGCTGCTTAAATTAGCGATTTTTAGCCTATAAATGTTTCGCCTATGAGACGTGCTAAAACCCATTTTCAGGCGTTTTTGAGCTTTGGGGGCGTGCAAAAATTACGTAATGGTGTTTTTGCCCATTTTCGGACCCCCCCTCCCCCCTGATAATCGCCCGTAATAATTTCCTGACCCCCCTCCCCTAATTACGTAATAATTTGGCTACCCCCCCCGAAATTTCAATTTTTTTGAAGAGTTAGAGCCTAAATTTTTGCGTTCAATTCTATGTAAAATGACGTTTTTATTAAAATAACATCTGTAGCTGTCTGTATACAGTAATAACAAATAATAATTTTCTTAGTTTTCTTTATTGATGAGCTACAACTACGTACATGTACGTATAGTCTCCGTTTTACATTGAAGCCATCATTGGGGAGGGGGGGCTTTTTGTTAAAGATGAAACCAAAGTGCTTTATCATGGATTTTAGGGCTGCTGCCATATCACTGGACTGATAATCGATAGTCATAAACCTTGAGTTCGTGCGAGACCTGATAAGTCAGGGAATTTGGTGTCCAGTCAGGGAAACATTTGATAGCAATAGAATCATCTCACTCCCAAAGGCCCTGTCAGAGAGCTTTACACACCACCCTTTTGAAAATGGGACTTCTGACTTTCCATAACTACTACAACTTGAAATTTTACCCTCAGAATACCGTTTAAATGCGTTTTTCAGAGTTTTTAAAAACTTCTCACCCTTGTTAGAATGTTCTCACTCTGATTGGGCAGGGAAATCTTTGACTTTGGTCAGGGAATTTTGCTCGAAAAAGCCGCACCAACCTTGTAAATGATCGAGTCCATAACTGTTATACCCTTATAAACTCTTAATTAGATGTCAAAGGTCATTGTTGCCGTTTAGCATCTTAAAAATTGAAAGCAGTGACTGAAACGGTAATTATCTTCTCTAATCTAAACGTTGATATAAGTGAAATTGAGAAAATGTAAGCCCAATGGCTTCAAATCGAGACTACATGTACATGTACTGTACGTCAAAACAATTAAATTTATGGCCACTTCAGTGATTTCTACACTTTAAAAAAATTACGTAATAAAGTCGCCAACCCCCCTCCCCCCACCGTAATCATTAGTAATCATTTGGCGAACCCCCCCTCCCCCCTCATGCGATTACGTAATTTTTGCACGCCCCCTTTTTGAAATTTTGTTCCCCTTTCCTGAGCGAAACCTCCCCTGAACACCCTCCTGACGGAGGCACCCCTTACCCCCTCTCCAGGCCGGCCCGGACGTATTACATTTATGCCATACATGGGCCGGAAAAATCCGGAGGGGGGTAGGGGGGTTGACACTTCGGGGGGTGGGGGGTCCCCCCGAAAAAAGGCCAAAAAACGCCTATTTTGCCTTAAATAAGCGAAAATTTCCTCCCTCCGGGAGGGGGGGTGGGTGGGGGAGGGGGGGTATGGCCGGCCGAGGGGGGTATGGCCGACCGAGGGGGAGGGGTATACCCCCCCTTACCCCCCCGGCCCATGTATGATTTATGCCCCTTTGTCTATCTTATCTGGCTGAATTAATTCTAAACACAATGTTCAAAGTAGCCCCACATCGGGGCTACCTTGAACACCCATGTGATTTTTTCAAAAAAAACTTGGTCAAACTCATCTTTGGTTGAGCGTACAACATTCTACCTGACATCATTTTGAAGAGTACACTTCAAGCTTTCGATTACGTTATAAATGGTCACCCTAGCTTACTGAAGACCTGAAGCCATAAGCTTGAAATTTCACGCTAATCGTTGAAAGTAGCCCCGGTTGATGGAAATATCGAGAGGAGAGGGAGAATTGGATAAGCTATTATTGGTGACGGTGTTGGTTGCAGAGGTAGCTAGTTGGTCAATCAGTCAGCAATATGTTGAACCCGTTACAAATCCTAAAGGACACGGCAGCGCAGGAAAAGGGTGAGACCGCTCGTCTCTCTTCCTTCGTGGGAGCCATTGCCATCGGAGACCTGGTCAAGTCCACGCTCGGACCCAAAGGAATGGTAATTTTTCCAGATTTATCTTCTTAACATGTCTCCTTACGTTGCAAGCTCCAAAACCTAAAAATTTTGATCACTTTGCTTTAAGAGTCAGTCTCTGAACCGATCGAGTCTTGGCCCTTTGCCCTATTCAGACCCAAAATTGAAAGTTGGGCGTAGAGGGCTGAAGGTTGGAACACTAAAACATATTGACAAGTTATCAATGACCTGCAAAGAATTTCCAGATTCGACGCTCCACGCTCTAGATATGGCCTTCTAAAAATCGGCCCGCTTAACTATGGGACCAAAATTTCGATATCGAATTTCTGACTTGCTGATTGGAATTCAGACCTAACAAACGGGGTTTTTGCGTAACTTTTTGAGTAGTTTAAGAATCTTTTACTAAATTTCATTTTTGGAAAAAAAATTTTTTTTCGCCCCCCCCCCCTATCGGGGGGCATAACTCGTCTGGAACCCCTCCTAGACCGTTCTTATTATTTCAGATTATTGTAGCGCTATATCTTAGCTACACGCCGGTGTAAAACATCACGGGCTACCGGACGGCAAACACTGAAATATTTGCGTTCAAAAATTAAAAATGCCACATTTTGCATGTTTCACTGGGGTACATAAATTTCCAACTCAAAGTTCTAGCTTACTAATTGGACTTGAATTCTAAAAATTGATGTCTAAGGTGTACTAATGTCTAATGTTTTTGAGTAGTTTAAGAATCTTTCATTGAATTTCATTTTTGGAAAAAAATTTTTTTTTCGCCCCCCCCCTATCGGGGGGCATAACTCGTCTGGAACCCCCCTAGACCGTTCTTTTTATTTCAGATTATTGTAGCGCTATATCGTCGCTACACGCCGGTGTAAAACAATATGGGCTGCCGGACGGCAAACACTGAAATATTTGCGTTCAAAGATTAAATGTGGCATTTTTAATCTTTGAACGCAAATATTTCAGTGTTTGCCGTCCGGTAGCCGGTAATGTTTTACACCGGCGTGTAGCTAAGATATAGCGCTACAATAATCTGAAATAAAAAGAACGGTCTAGGCGGGGTTCCAGACGAGTTATGCCCCCCGATAGGGGGGCGAAAAAAATTATTTTTTCCAAAAATGAAATTTAGTAAAAGATTCTTAAACTACTCAAAAAGTTACGCAAAAACCCCGTTTGTTAGGTCTGAATTCCGATCAGCAAGTCAGAAATTCGATTTCGAAATTTTGGTCCCAGAGTTAAGCGGGCCGATTTTTAGAAGGCCATATCTCGAGCGTGGAGCGTCGAATCTGGAAATTCTTTGCGGTGGTTACATAACCTATCAAGACGTATTAGTCCTCCAACTTTGAGCCCTCCACGCCAAAGTTTCATTTTTGGGTCTGAATACTGAAACTCGATCGATTCAGAGACTGGCTCTTAAGAACGTTGAAAACATTGAGGTTAATTTAGCACAAAAACCTTGCTTTTTTACTCAAGAACTAAGAGACCTAAATTTCTAACGTTTTACTAATGTCTGTTTAAGGCGGTGTAAAGCCCTTGTGGCTGTCCACTGGCCTTTCGTCTCCATATACCGTCGTTTTACACTGTAACCGCGTTTTATGTGATTCTTGCTAATTCTATTGCTTTGTGTTAAGGATAAACGTTCGTTCAAATCCCCAAATCGCGAAAATTCCTCCTAAAATTCGAAACTCCCAAAAGGAAAGTCCATGTTTTCAGTGTTTAGTTAAAGTATAGTAAAATTATAGGTACTGTGAGCAACTTCCTTGAATAATGTAAACGAATTTTAAAGTACTTTTTGAAATTTCCACTTGTTTTCAGTGAAATTAAATCATTTTTTCTCACGCAACTAACACCGAAGTTCATTTTTAGGGTAACGAGTAGCCCTCAGAAATTATGTTCTAAAATTTATACCTTTTACATGCAGTTTTCAAAAAAACGAACCATATTAGTTTCCTATTTTTAGTTACCTACAGTTTGCATTTCTGTTTTTTAGGCTTTCGTTTTTTGTGTCATAAAATTCAGCAACAAAAGGAAAAGTGAATATACAGGGTGTGCCAAAAAAATACAACCCAGCAGAGTTTTTGCTGTAGCAACCGCAAATCTCAACCGATTTGAATGAATCATTTTTAAATGAAAGAGAAATAAATTCTTGAAAGATTGATGTACCGTTTACCAAGATAGCCTGCTTAGTTCCTGAGATATTTGTCCTCAAATTCAAAACAGAGATTTTGGCAATGAACAAGAGTGATAAAGAACAACCCAGCAGATTTTTTACTTTTGCAACCATGAATCTGAACCGATTTGAATGAATCCTTTTTTGAATGAAAGTCTGATAAATTCTTCAAAGATTGGTGCAATTTTTATTGAGATTCACAGTTTAGTTCAGGAATCCGTTTTATTACGAAGTGCAGAATAATAAAACAATCCATCTTGTTCACTGCCAAAATCACTGTTTTGACTTTGAGAGCCTATATCTCAGGAACTAAGCAGAGTACATTAGTGAAAATTACAGCAGTCTTTTAAAGATTTATTTATCTTTCATTTAAAAAGGGTTTCATTCAAATCGGTTGAGATTTGCGGTTGCTACAGCGAAAAATCTGCTGGGTTGTTTTGTTTTTGGCACACCCTGTTGATTCGCGCTCCAAGGAATTTTTCAACGCATTGGTAGTACCTCATTCCGATGTCACAAATAAAGCACGTATGCAAATTTGAAATTATTTCACTGTACACCAATGTCCAAATCTTTTTTACTCAAAACTAACACTTCAATTTCACTTCAATTTTAGGCATGAAAATTTGAGATTTTTCAAATTTTTCTATAGCTCGAGCTTCGCAATGGTTTTTTGTACAACTAATTTGGTTGAAAAACTAAATACAGGAGTTTGAAATAGTAAAAAAAATCAATTTCATGTAGCTCCATAGACATTCCGGACAGGGTTTTGCTTGCTAAATTTTCCTTAATTTTAATTATTATGCCGAAAATTTTCGAATTTAACCAATTCCCCCTACAAGCCGTAAATTTTGAAAATGCCCCCAAACTTTCCCCTAACTCAAGAATTTGCCAAATCCCCAACCTAGCGTCTTGTACAAACAAAAACAAATGCAAATGTAGATGGAATTACCTGGCTATAGGACAAGATTCTGATGTCGGCAGGAGAGGCCGGTCGCGAGAGTGTTCAGGTGACCAACGATGGCGCCACTATTCTCAAGTCGGTCGGCGTCGATAACCCCGCCTCCAAAGTTATCGTCGGTAGGTCAGGCCGCAATCTGGTCTTAAGCGCGCATTTCTTCCACTCTTTATTGCAGACATATCGATGGTGCAGGACAGCGAAGTGGGCGATGGAACTACGTCGGTGGCGGTTCTGGCCGCCGAGCTGATTCGCGAGGCCGAGCGGTTAGTTGAGTCGAAGATGCACCCCCAGACTATCATCGGAGGATGGCGGAAGGCCTGTGCCACTGCACGCGAAGCCCTTCAACAAGCGGCCAAAGCCTCCAAGTAGACTATCTGCAGTGAGGCACTTAACGCCGTTTATGGTACCGACACCATATGTGTTGACGGTACGATATTATGGTATCCGTACCTAGGCTAGTCGCCCCATATGGTACCCTATGTTTGGAGATTATGGTGGTAACATAAGGTACCGGTACCATATATGGTACCTCCAGGTTCGGCCACTCTGGTGGTACCATTGGTACCGCTACCTTGGCATTGGTACCTGTACCTGTGTAATGGTACCACTCCTTTCAGATTTCGTACCTTATATGGTGCCACTAGCCTAGGTACCGGTACCATATAAACGGCGTTAGATGCAAGACTGTTGTGTGTGCAATGGGAAGTTGTGTACAAAATGGTGTTACAGCCCTGAACCGGCGGCGTTTAAAGAAGAGCTGATGAAGATTGCCCGCACTACTTTAGGCTCGAAGATTTTGTCTCAACACAAAGATCACTTTTCGTCGCTGGCGGTAGAAGCGGTCACGAGATTAAAAGTATGCTTTGTCTCGAGTATGGGGATCGGAGGCTGCTTTTTAGCTTACTGCCGGCTCTACAGATCTTTGTATTTGGCGGGTTTTTTTTTGGAAAATCGGCCTACCCCTCCAAATTTTTTTTCCGAACGTGTATGGGTATGTATGTACTGTATGGATCATACATGGGCCGGAAAAAGTGCGTTGCGGCTAGTCAAAATCCGAAATTTGGTGGTTGGCCTACCGATTTCTGAAGTTTTTAGGTGTGGTGCGGTGGGTAGGTTGATCCAGGAAGAAAAGTCTGTTCCAAGTATGTGGGTGCTGCGGTTTAGGTGCGTAGAGCTACAGTTGGCGTGTGTGCAGACATGGGGAAAGAGGGGCTGAGGGGGTTGACCCGCTGCCCTACCTCAGCATTTGAAAATTTACCACCCCTCAGCCGAAATGCTAGCCTATGTCTGAGTGTGGGCAAACCCCCTGTCCTCCCGCGACGCGACCCATGTATGGTATCAAGAATACCGGCCGCTTGCAGCAACGTGGCCATGCGCTGCAACAAAATTTCGAATTTCGGTCCGCCTCCCGAAAAACTCTTAGGCGCCGTATTGCAAGTGAATCCGATTTTGGCCGCTCGTGAGAGTTTTTAACAAATTCAGCAGAGTTCTCTCTGAAATAATCGGCTGATATCCGGCTGAACAACGGATAGAAACATGTATTTAACATACTAGCTCTACTAGTATATACTGTTATGCGTTACTGATGACAAAACTAACGCATAAAACATACACATACGCAGCCAAAATTTTGTGCATTTTCCTTAGTTGCTTCTTTTCGGGTTGGGTTCATTTGGGCGTGCACGTTTGGGCGTGTCTCGTTTGGGCGTGCACAGTTGGGCGTGGTTTCATTTGGGCGTGGACTTGTTTGGGCGTGTCTCGTTTGGGCGTCTGTCGAAAATTTTTAGTAAAAAATGAAAGAAATCTCAAAAAGTTTATTCTCATTTGCTCCAGATATACACGGCACGGAAAGATGGCATTAACGATAATGACAATACAAAACCACTAAACAGACAAGGTATAATAATAATAATAGAACAGCACAGTCGATGACACGGCAAAACCATGACAAGACGAAATTATCAATACGTAAGGTTGTGAGCAATGGCACGTAAATAATCAATTGTGTTTCTCTCTCTGTAGGAATCTACAACAGTGTTTGCTGTTTGGCTGACAAACTCAGCCCGGCGTGCACCGCTGCTATCACTTGGCACGTGCCATATCGGGTCGTTTCGGCTAAGCGCTTCAATTCGGTGCGTCCGCGAGCTGCCTCGACCTTAGCTGCATCAGGTGCGTGCGTATGGGCATTGACCTCTTTCACAACCTAACAGAAACTAAGCCTACTCTTTATCGGTTATCGGTTTCCGGGATGGAAAAAAATTTTTGGGAGGGCATTAGAGCCGGAGATCGGCCCAGCCCCTCTCTTAGCTAAAGCAAAAGAACAGTTCAGATGATCTGTATTTCAATAAACTTACTTACTTACTTACTTACTAAGAAAGAAGAGGATCACGCAAAAATAAATAAAAAATCGAGCAACAAGGCGAGTATGCAGCCCTTTCCTCCATTCATGCAAATTCTACTGCCCCAACTGAGCTGTGCACTTTATTAAACAGACACAATAATACTTGATGTAACTGAATATCCATCGAAAATAGTGAATGAAAAAGTTCCGGTTCCGGTACCCTTTTTCACCGGAACCGGACCGGAACCGGAACCGCCAGTTCCGGCCGGAACCGGAACCGGAATTCCGGTCGATCGCTATCCACGCCCAAACGAGTCCACGCCCAAACGAGACACGCCCAACTGTGCACGCCCAAATGAACGGCTTCCCTTCTTTTCAACTATGATTGTCAGGTCAGGTGAATGGCTTATTATACGACTGGATTGCAGGGTAGCGGCAACTTGGACGCGATTCAAATAATTAAAAAGCTGGGAGGCAGCATGGAGGATTCGTATCTGGATGAGGGATTTTTGCTGGAGAAAAAGTCAGGAATGTACCAGCCAGAACGGATCGAAAATGCCCGAATTCTCATCGCCAATACGCCGATGGACACGGACAAAGTGAAAGTAAATTTGTTTTACTTGATAAAGTCTGGCATGTAACGCCGTTTATGGTAGTGGTACCATATATGGTGATGGTACCGGTACCTAGGCTAGTGGCACCATATATGGTACGGTCACCTTATATGGTGCCAGTAGCATAAAGGGCGTTAAGTGCCTGACTGTGACTGATAAGAGCTGAAAGCACAGTATACGGTCGGTTGAGGTGTTCGGCACGCGAGTGCGCGTAGACTCGGTGGCCAAGGTGGCCGAACTGGAGCTGGCAGAGAAGGAGAAGATGAAGGACAAAGTGGCTAAGATCGTCGCTCACAATATCAACGTCTTTATTAACAGGTAAATTATCTTTCAGCAACCGACACTTTTCTTTTTGCTGCCTTTTTTTTCGCCAATCTCGTCCTAATTGGCTGGAATTTAAAAAATAGCTGCCAAAAACTGGGGAAAATTTTCTATAGAGGCAAGAATGTGTGAAATCGTTAATTTCAATGCCTATAGGAATGGCGCTAAGTGGAAACTTTTCTAAAGAAGATACAGAACAAGGAAAAGTTTCCGTTTCTGATGCTGTTTCTATATTTGATTGAAATTTGTCAATTTCATTATTGTTGAATTTCTCATGATTGGGTCAATCCTGATGCACCAAACTTTAACACATAAAATTCCCACTATTTTGGCACTTAGTTTCAAATATCAGCCAAATTGCTCAAAAGTTGCGAAAATGGCAACAAAAAGAATGTTGTCACTTTTTTGGGACACCCTGTAGTAGTGCCGTTCCGTATTTCTTTACCAGCCCAACTGCATGTAGTGTTGTTAGGCTCTTTTGTTAAAAGGCCCATTTCGAAAATTTTTTATTTTATTCGCAGTATGGAAATTTTAGGGGAAAATCTCTGAATTTAGCCTCAGATATACATTAGCAGTGCAGTTCTATCAATTACATTCCTATTCTAAGCCTAAAAATAGGTGTTGAAGGGCAGCAGCCACTCTGCGAGCAATGCTGCAGGTAGAATGTCGACTCCTCTCCTCAGGCTGTAACACTATGTTTTAACCAAAGTATCAGCTTTTGTATTTAAAGTTGCTTCTGATGCATCCTTGCATCTCCTAATTTCATGCTAGGAAAATATTTTGAAAAAAAAATTTCGAAATGAAAAATTTTCATAAAAAAGCTTTTTTCAAAAAAAATTTTTTTACAACTCTAACTGCATGAGTTGCTTTCGATTGCAGACAGCTAATCTACAACTACCCCGAGCAACTGTTTGCCGACTCAAAGGTGATGGCGATCGAGCATGCCGACTTCGAAGGAATCGAGAGATTAGCTTTAGTGTTGGGTGCGTTCACCTGATTTGGTTCTACTTTCTTCTACTGCCTCTCACTTAGTTCAGGCGGAGACGTGGTGTCTACCTTTGACACTCCGAACGACGTTAAGTTGGGTCACTGCCATCTCATAGAACAAGTTATGATCGGCGAGGACACACTCTTGCGGTTCAGCGGCGTTCCTCTAGGTTCGTTCAGCTTTCTCGCTTCTTTCTCGACCATCACCCTAGTCCTGGTAACATTGTCGAACTGAAAGCACAGAAAGAAAGGAGGGGTGAGATGTCACAGTGAGGGGCAGGCCGTCATACATGTAACAGCTCTGTGCCGCCGTGGTGGAGGGGTTTACGTCAGATGGGGGGTCGAGGGGGATTCTCCCGGAAGCGGGTCGACAATTTCAAAAAGCTTCGAAACGCCTGGAAATGCGTTTGTAGCACGTGTTTGTTTCTCAGTAAGGAGGCTAAAAATCGCTATTTTGAGCTGCCAAATTGGGGTTTAGTTTAGCGCTTGAAAACAAGCAAAATTTACGATAAAAAGGGCTAACAAAAACACCGATTTCTCTTAAATATCAGCAGCGTAACCGCCAAATTCTGTTTCCGACGGCTATTCAAGCGAATTTTAAGCTAAAAATTCGTGATTTCTGAGTTATTTCGTTCGTACTGCAGCCGCTACTAGTGCTTGCATTTTTGGATCGGGTGGGGGTCCCTAAACTGTCTCTGGGGGCGGGATGGGGGGCCGGCTGCTGTTCAATTGTTCGTTTTCTGACACTTTATGGTAACGGTACCCGAAGCAGGACTATTAGGCGACGCCGATTAGGCGATGCCGATTAGGCGACGCCGATTAGGCGATTTAGCGGTACTATTAGGCGACAGGAATAATTTTTTCTATAAGTCCGTGCGGCAACATAGGTTACCGCTAAAACATTGCAGAACGCCTAATTGGTACTATTATCTATTAATGTTTTTGTCGCCTAATAGTACCATCGCCTAATCGGCATCGCCCAATCGGCATCGCCTAATAGTACCGTACCGAACATTACCTAGGCTAGGGGCACCGTACTGTATATGGTATCCTATCCCACGTTCGGCCACTGTAGTGGTACCATAATGGTGGTGTGGTGCCACTAGTCTAGGTATCGGTACCTTGGTACATACATACATGTAACAGGTCATCCGCCGAAGGGGGTTGGGGGTCTGGCGCCGGCCGGAGGGTCTGAGACCAAATTTGGGGAGGGGTATGGGCACTAAAAATGCTCGAAAATCGAAATTTTTGGGCTAAAAATTGTCAAAAATCGCGAATTTGAGCTGAAATACAGCTAAAAAGTGGTGTTTTGCAGGCGATTTTGGCAATTTTTGTGTTTGAAATCGTAAAAAAATCACAAAAAATTGCTCAAAAATTACTTGCCAGAAAAATCGGAGGGGGGCGTCGGAAAAATCGTCTCGAGGGGTCTGGCCTAAGTCGGGTGGGGGCAGACCCCTGTTACATGTATCAATTATGGTACCACTACGACTACAGTGGTGGAACGTGGGGTACCATGTGGTGTCGGTAGTATATAGGCGTTAGGTGTCTGACTGCACTACAGTCAGGCACTTAACGCCGTTTATGGTACCGACACCATAAGGAGCCGGTACCATATGGTACATGTACCTAGGGGCCTTCGGGGCCTGTGGTGGGGTACCATATGGTACCCCTACCATCGCATTGGTACCGGTACCGGTGCCATATATGGTACCACTCTGCTCAGATTTCGTACCATATATGGTAGTGGTACCCATACATGGGCCGGAAAAATCCGGAGGGGGGTAGGGGGGTTGGAGACCTCGGGGGGGGGGGGGGGTCCACCGAAAAAAGGCCAAAAAACGCCTATTTTGCCTTAAATAAGCGAAAATTCCTCCCTCCGGTAGGGGGGTGGGTGGGCGTGCGGGGTATGGCCGGCCGAGGGGGGTATGGCCGACCGAGGGGGAGGGGTATACCCCCCTGGGAACTACCAACTTGCGCACAACCGATTTGCGCACACGGATCGCGGGCACACCAACTTGCGCACAACCGATTTGCGCACAAAGTAATAGTTGTGTTGTTGTGTGTTGAATCTAGTGTACATACGTTGTAAGGCTATGGTAATGCAGGCTTAATGGTACAGGCATGCTTATGTAAGCGTTATATGTAAATTTGGTTCGGTCAGCCAAACTGGCATGCATGCAGTCCAGTTTAACATTTGTTCTCTCTGCCATGCCGTGCCGCCTGCCATTTGGGTCGTGGTGAATGAGGTCCGCCGCACCAACACAATGATGTCGACAGCTGGAACTCTAAGATGGCAAGGTTGTTCAACAAACGCAAGCATCCAGACATTTACTTTTTCCTGGAATGCATCCTTTCAGAACAAAACAATGTAAGGTGCAGGCAGGTGGATTTAAGGAAATCGCTAACTAAATTCTAAACGACTTTTTCAAACAATTTCAGGTAAACACGCAACTATATCAGATGGCCGCGGGTGCAGCGTTTGGCGCAATCCAAAATACGAACGCATCGATGGCAAAATTCGCAGACTGGCCGAGCGTTACCAATTGGGTTTGATCGAGCGCATGGCGTTTCTAAGAGGAATAGGGCACTACTTTGCACAGCCAAAGCGCAATCAGTTAGAAAATTTATGTATTATAAATCTATCTGTTATTAATGTAACTGTTATGTAAAATTACTGTTGGTGTCTATGACTATATTGTGCTGCAAAAAAGTAAAAGTGTTTAAGTAAAAAATTGTGCGCAAATCGGTTGTGTTATGCGCAATTCGGTTGTGCGCTAATCGGTTGTGCGCAAACCGGTTGTGCGCAAGTTGGTGTGCCCGCGATCCGTGTGCGCAAATCGGTTGTGCGCAAGTTGGTGTGCCCGCGATCCGTGTGCGCAAATCGGTTGTGCGCAAGTTGGATAGTCCCACCCCCCTTACCACCCGGCCCATGTATGGTGGTACCATATGTGGTATCGGTAGTATAAAGGGCGTTAGGTGTCTGACTGTAGTAGCAGCAGTGTTGCAGGAGAAGCATGCACGATCGTTCTGCGCGGAGCGACGCAACAGATCCTGGACGAGTCTGAGCGTTCGTTGCACGACGCACTCTGCGTGCTCACCACACACGTCAAGAACGCACGGATGGTGTACGGGGGAGGTGGGCCTTGTTGCAGAGTGGGTGGAGTGTAGAGGATGCAGAGAGTGTCTGTTGCAGGCGCAAGTGAGATGTTGATGTCGTGTGCGGTGGCCGAGCTGGCCAACCGAACGCCGGGCAAAGAGGCGCTGGCCATGGAGGCGTTCGCGCGCGCGCTGGCCCAACTGCCCACCGTAATCGCAGACAACGCCGGGTTCGACTCGGCCGAGTTGCTCAGTCAGTTGAGAGCCGCCCACAACACCAACCAGCACTCCAAAGGACTCGGTCGGTCTCTCTTCTCTCTCCCGCGCTAACCAGACACCAGCCAGCATTCGGTCTGAGGGGTGGTGGATTTTCAATTCCGGGGGTAGGAGTAGAGTGCGTAGGGGTACCATATGGTGGGTGCGGCCGGTTCGGTGTGGGCCGGTTTGGTGTGCGCCAGTTCGGTGCAGGTCGGTTTGGTGCGAGTGTTTAGTGTTCAGCTTTGTGTTGCTCGACCACCTACCACTAAGACGACCCCTGCATTTGCTTTGTATTTTCTTTTACTCCAACAAAGCTGTACGGTATTCTTTAGATCCTAAAGGCAAGGAGAGAGGTAAATTTTGTACTGAAAATTTACTCTTCTTACTCAGAACTCAGTATTAGTAGGGTGACTAGCACCTGCTGCGTCAGTTTTAAAAGTGGGAGTCGCGATTACCGGCGGCCGTGCGAAGCTGGACAGTATGATCCGACACAGACGGTTGCCCAGGATATTGATAGGAAATAGGAATGCTGATTAGTTTCACCGACCGATCATTTCATCAACTGGTTGACTCAATATATGCACGGCCAGTTTGCTAGCCATCCTAGATGCGAGAAAAAAGTCATAGCTTTCCTAAATTTTATGACCTATAATCAGGAAATTTAATGTAACCACAAAAGTTTTCAGTGTTTGTGTGTAGCTTTACATCACTACCTATCCCCTTACGCGGAGGCAGGTTTTCGGTGGAGAGTTATTGCTATGTCTTTTTCACTTACCTTTTACATCGATTCGCCAACTTATTACCTATCGTAGCGTTATGTGTATCGAAAAGTAATAAGTTAAATGACTAGTAACAAGTTCCTGTTTCAGGTGATCGGTTCGGTTTTATACAGCAAAATTAGCTTCGAAGTACAATAGGTAGCTGTTACGTGTTGCCGAATGGAAATAAGTTAAATGTAATGAGATCGTGGCGCCAAACGAACGCCAATTTACCATACGAAAAGTTAAGATCTTACTTTTCGCATGTCTTACCTTTGTAAAAGGTAATAATTGTCTTTCGGAACTTATTGCCTGACGGTTTACAATAAGTTAATAGACAATAGCACCTGCCTCCGCGTAAGGGGCTATAGTTGCAAAAATTTGTATCAAACAGCACTACAAATATAAATAGTCTGCTTGTGTTGCGCCATGTATGTGCTAGATCAGCGTCCAGTCTAAAATCATCTAATACTATCATCCATAACAAAATTACAGCAAAAAGTCTGGTAGGTTCCGTCAACAGGCGTTAAGTACAGCCCCTGACTAAATCAATTTGCTTTTACAATTGGTTAATTGATGCCTTCCGGCATAACCCATGCTGTCTCAGATCTATTGTGTGAGTGATTGACACCTCTCATTAGCCTCTTAATTGGAACTGAACAGGTCACACTCAAAACACCACACGGTCCTGCCGGAACTATGTCGCACCAAACCGGCCCACACCGAACCGTACCCTACCCTATATGGTACCGGTAGATGTACCAATGCCAAGGTAGGGGTATCAGCACCACAGTCCCCGAGGTGGGGTACTATATGGTGCCACTGGTCTAAATACCGGTACCGTAAACGCCGTTCAGTGCCGATCCGATCCGATCCGATTTGCGGGGGGGCCTTGCGGCCTGCGATCAGACTCGAGGTCCATTCCGCTACCCCCGTGGTTTCGTCATCTCGGACGTTTCCCTTCTATCACTGCCAGCCACTCTAGCCATGCTGTTGGGCGCCAGGTACTTAAGAAAGTCCCTGGCGCGTTGACGTCATGGTGATGTCGGCTCCCAACGTCAGCTAGGTCCGCCCCTGGTGTGAGAGAGGCCCCCCGGCCTAGTCGGTTTCCGTGGACAACTCCTGACGTCATTGCTCTTTCTCCAACTTGGCATGCTGTAAAGGCATGGCTTCGGTGCAATGGCAGATCCAGTTGGTTCCCATTTTATCTACTCGCTGTAACCAGCTTTCGGTGGCCTGGGTGGAGCGTTGTGCCGACGACCAACTCTTTGCAACAAGAAACTTGCCGCGCCGAGAGGATGAACCACTACAACCGCTAGGGATGCAGGGGCCGCCGTGACTCAGAGGCAGCAAGCTACCCACTAAGCCAACGACGCGGCTTCGCCGTTCAGTGCCTGAGTGCCAAAGGTCAAAGTGGCCAGGTCTGACTCTCACTTCAAGCACTAGTTATGCACTTGGACCTGTTTACTTTGACGCCGGACGTGTCCAAGTGCGTAATTAGTGCGTGAAGTAACGGACATGCTAAAATGTTTGAGAGTAAAAATTCTGAGGATGTGCGCCTGTTGAGCGAAATCGGTTGACGAACAGAAAAGTTGCAGCAAAACCAAACCGATGATAGCTACGTGGTAACGTCTGTAAATCTAGGGCACCAACTGCTGCGAGTTCTAAACTTTCAGTAACGTCTTTATGCAGTTTACGCTCGCAAACTACCGTAATCCATTTTGAAGCAAGTTAAGCTATTTGTGGACTTTAGCTATATTGCCGCACTATCGTACATGTAACAGCTCATCCGCCGAAGGGGAAAGGTGGTTGGGGGTCTGAGCCCAAATTCTAGGGAGGGGTTGGGCACTAAAAGACGCTCAAAAATCGCACTTTTTGTCTAAAAAATCGTCAAATATCGCTAATTTGGGCTCAAACACAGCTAAAAAAGTGCTGTTTTAAAGGCAATTTTTGTGTCTGAAATTGTAAAAAATTGCCCAAAATTACTCGCCAGAAAATCGGAGGGGGTCGGACAAATCGTATCGGGGACCCCATCCGAGGGGTCTGGCCCAAGTCGGGTATGTTACAAGTATCGATAGAGTAGTCAAGCGGGAAGGTTTAGATATGGAGCGCGCGTCGGTGGGGGACATGTCTGAGTTGGGGGTGGTGGAGTCGTTCCGAGTCAAGGAGTCGATGCTGACTTCGGCGGCCGAGGCAGCTGAGATGATTCTGAGAGTGGACGACATCATCCGCGCCCCTCCCCGACCCAGAGAACGCGATCATCGTCCTTGTTAGTTGCTGGAGGTGTGTAGTGATTCTTGTTTTGTCGGCTTCGTATTATTGTTGCTCGTTCTGTTGCTTCTAGGTCCTCTGTTATTAACCGGTTAATAAACCGTTCCTCGTGACTATTCACTTGCCTGTGTAGTAAACAGCTTCCAATTATTTAGTCGTACTTAGAGCCTGTTTACTCTGACATTCTAAAGGTGCATTCATACTCGTGTAGAAAAACTGTCGCTAGATTAAAATCTTTTGCTCAACTGACATTTTTGCGAGCTTCCAAATTTTCCGCCGGTTGAGCGCTCTCCTGCAAATGGTCGTTTAGCACAAAAACAGTATTATTTACACATTCCTGCCATTGAAAATTCAACATAAAAAAGGCCGGCGACAAAAAAAACAGTTCAATTTTTTAACTACATTTTTGTGGCCGGCCAAAAGGTCTCGCGACTCGTTTGGGCGCGTTTCATACTTTAAAGGAGTTTTTCTACAGAAAAGTCGCCAGACGATCTTTTTCTACAAAACTATGAATGCAAGCTTCCTGCTCCTACTGAACGAATAGCTACTGCAGTAGTAGTAGAAACACCGCTTAAGGTCTGCGACGTAGAAAGGGAACGTGCTCTTGGGTAGGTTGGACGAGGAATAGCAGCGGCAAACATGGTGCCATGTAGTTCCAATGTGCCAGGCAATGTGGAAATGAGACTAGTGCTTTTAGTGAAACAATGCAGAGAGGAAACTTGAAACAATACTGTCTTGTTGGTTAACCGGAACTTAAATGAGTGCGCTGTTATTGCGGTTTCTAGATCATGTTGTTAAGCCGGGAATAGTTAGTATCTTGTGACTTGTTCTAGCTGTTCGAAAACAAGTAAGCTAATTGAAAAGAAGTAACTACTGTTGATTGGGTATACCGAACCCATACCGAAAAATGGGTATTTTTGCGAATACCTACCCAATAAATACCTACCGATTCCGGGTATTTTAACAAATACTCATACCCGGTATACCGATTATTTTGGGAATACCCGGGTATTTGGGAATCGGTATTTTTTGTACAGTTTAGTGTAATTTTACGGAAAATTCCCATTTATCACAATGTTTTCTTTGCAATGTTACTTTTACTGACATGCAGAAGCTCATTCTATTGGCAATATCCTTCCAAAATATCGAATTTAAAGGATTTTTGTTCCGCTTTGACGCTACCCGCTTTGCTATTAGAACGTTTTAGGGTAGTTTTGGCCTCTCTTCACTTCATAATGCTCCTTATTAACCAAATCAGTATGTCTAAGACCTACATTAATGTACAGTAGTTTCAATCAATAAAATTCACACAAATAGCCCCGTACTTTGTCACTGCTCGTTAGGTCTATATACTGTAGTTTGTCGCGTCTTGGCCATGGGTAGTTTACGCTATCCCGTGTGTCACGGCGGCCCCGGCACCCGTGGAAGCGGTGTGTTTGTGGGTTCGAAACCCATCGAGGCGATGGGAAGTAGTCGACACAAAGCCCAACCCAGGCCGTCGAAAGTCAGCAATGGCAAGTAGATAAATGAGGATCAAACCTTAGCTGTCTTGCACCCACCGACAGCAAAAGGGGAGGGTTGTTGTTAAGGAGGCTGCCGGACCTTGTGTCTCTTCCTGCTCTATAGCAGTTGGCTACCCCTAGTCCAAAAGGACAAAAAGTTACAAAAACAACAACAACAACTGTACACTAGAAGGCTTCAAAAATACAGTACAATGAAAACATTTTTTCACTCACTTTTTTTGCATTTCACGCGATTTTCATTCTAGTCACACTAAAATTAATTCCAGAACATTCCAGCAATGCTGGAAATCAAATTGCTTTTGAGCTTTCTGGCCTCTGACCTTAGAAATTACTAAATCTTTTGCCCTGGACTTAGGAAATTCACTGTTTTGACTTTGTAAAACGTTTTCAGGAAATACCGAATAAATACCGGTATACCGGTATTTTTGCGAATACCTACCCATACCGAACCGATTCCTGGGTATGCCGAAAAATACCTGCCCATACCGAACCGATTCCTGGGTATGCCGAAAAATACCTGCCCATACCGAACCGATTCCTGGGTATGCCGAAAAATACCTACCCATACCGAACCGATTCCTGAAAATCCCATACCCAAACAACAGTAGAAGTAGCGCTGATTCGGTAAACGTCTCCGCCGAGACGGTCGGTGAGCAAAGAGAGATTGTACTTTCAGCCATGTCAGTCAACTGCAGTTCCTGCTTGTCGGAAGAAACGCAGTGGCAGAACTTCTACCAGTACTGCATCTACATAGTGCAAGGGCTGATTCTGTCCGCAAACTTGGTTATAGTCGCCGCTATACTTGTGCAGCCGTCGCTGCGTATCAAGAAAGAGTACGTGATCGTGGCTGGTGAGTTGTGGCGTTGCAGTTTACATCTTACCTAAAATCTACCATAGGGGGTCTGCCTCCCCTACAACTCGACTTAGGCCAGACTCTCACCCTGATAGGGTACCCCTCCGAGACTAAATTTCCGGCCCCATCCGATTTTTCTGGCATGTAATTTCTTCAGCAATTTTTTGCAATTTTTTATAATTTCTTATACACTAAAATTGCTAAAATCGCCTCTAAGACAGCACCTTTTAGCTGTGTTTGAGCCCAAATTTGCGAGTTTTTATGATTTTTAGCTCAAAATTAAAAATGCGATTCTTTTAGTACCCAACCCCCTCCCCATCGGCGGACGACCTGTTACATGTATGAAATCCACGTAAGTTTTAGGGTAAAACTGGATAAGTAAATTCAGTTGGCTTTAGTCAGTCAGGCAAAGACTGTGTAAATATTGAAGGCGCAGTTTCTTTGAGGTCGTCACGGCCAATACACTACTCTTTTCACACCTTCTACGTGCGTAAGAGCGCGAACTGGTATTGGGTATTGGGGTGTTTTCGAGGTATTGCGTATTTGCATTTGGTATTGGGGTTTTCGTCCACCAATACCCAATACTAATTGGGACCTGTCAAAATAGAAAAAATCGATGTTGACCTGAAAGATTAATCTAGAAAAATCGAAATGGTTGATCGATGATTAGGTTTAGGAAGCTGTTTTTGCGTTAATCAACTAACAGTTAGTAGAATTTCTTATAGTGTCCCGCTTTTCTAAGTAGTACAGCAGTAATTAATTTCCCTAAATATAAATTGTGTCATTTCAAACGATACAGAATGTAGCAGTACTGTACATGTACATACATACTGAAGAGAGAGAGCCTTTACTAACAAAAGAAACAATGACAGAAGGTTAGATCAGTGGATGTTATATACAAATCCGTTTCATCACTCCCCCATCAGGCAAGTGTCCACTGGGCCGCCGCTGTGCCTGACAATCGCTGTGACTCTGAGTGATGACCGCCTGGCGTCGGCTGATCCGCGCCTCCAAACATCTGCTCTACGTTGACGCCATGGTGACTCCATCTCGCGCGGGCGACATTCCCTCCTTGCTGTGCCTTGGCCCTGAGCCCGTATTCACCAAACATTATATGCGCTAGCTAGTGCGTCTTACCTAGCGCGTTATAGGTATCAAGCACCACCTAAACCGTTTACTCGTATTCACCAACCAAACAGGTATAATGTACTAGGGAGTAGAACGTTATAGATCGGCTAGAGTGCTCTCGAACGCCCTAGGTAGCGGCTAGTTAGTCTTTTTCTTTCTCTCAGTGTGCTGCGAAATGGCAGATTTGGTGCCAATTTTCAACCTTAATGCCCGCCCGGTGTATCGCGACATCTACAGCCCATTAGAGGACCTAACGGACAATCAACTCTACAACCGTTTTCGGCTCGATCGCCCTTCCATTGAGCATTTGGCTGATGTTTTGCGAGCTGATTTGGCTGTTGAGAGCAATCGAAGCAATCTATTTCTCCAGATTCAAGTTTGCGTTGATCTGCGCTACCTTGCATCCAACTCCTATCAGCAAGTTGTCGGTGACACCTTTAGCATCAGCCAGGCCAGTGTTTGCCGAATTATCGATTAGTTTTTGCGCGCAATCAACAACAGAATCGGTAATTTCATCAGATTTCCTTCCACTGTGGATCAAATTCGCAAAGCGCAGCATGACTGTTTCTCGATCGCTGGTTTTCCTGGAGTGGTTGGGTGTATCGATGGTACTCATATGCGCATAATCGCACCTACTCGGAACGAAAACGACTATGTGAACCGGAAACGCTACCACTCTGTGAACGTCCAAGTTGTGTGTGATGGTAGTAATCGTTTTACTAACGTTGTTGCGCGCTGGCCTGGCTCTTCGCATGACTCTTTTGTTCTTAGACAGTCTCGGCTTTGGGACTTAGGCTTAGAACGGCCGGCCACATGGCGTAGGTTTAGATCTAGCCGAGGTACAGCACACGGCCACTTCCTACAGAAAATCGCCTAAACACCTGATTAGAACTAACTGAGAAAGCCCACCCATAACGTTATTGAACTAAAACGCACTACCCTATAACATTATAGGTTTGGTGAATACATGTATCATGTTTTAGGTAAAATGTTATAGTTCCAGTACGTTATACCCAAAATCTAGTCAGTTTAGCTAGACCAACTACCTATCACGTTTGGTGAATACGGGCTCTGATCTGGAGTCTTGTCATTGGTGACGCGCGCTTCCATCTCTCGGTGAACGAACGCAAACGCGAAAACACTCTTCTCTCCCCTCTTCTCTTTCTTCTCTTCCGTTGCCTTCTTCTTCTCTTCCTTCTTCTCTTGATCTTTCTTTTCTTTCCCATCATTTTCCTTCTTCTCCTTGTTGCCTTTCTTCTGTCACCATTACCTGATGTCGCGTCAGCTGGCTCTGTGTCTTCCGGAATGGTTGTCTTCTCTCCTGCCAAACGGGAACGGAGGTTGTGGGTTGTTGACTTTGTCACTGGGGACTCGCGAGGTTGAGAAAGGGATTGGATGAGCTCACGGAAATGGATCTGTTGCTGTTGTCGAAGCTGAATTTGGTCGTCTTGAAACTTGAGAAGCGTGCGTAGGGCAAGCTGGGACTGCTCATACTGTTGTTGTTGTTGGTCTTGGAGGAGTTGTAGGATGGCTTGGAACGACTGGTGGACATGGATGCATGGAACTTGGTGGACTGGGCTGCAGGCGACTACTCCCCTGGGATGGCGCAGAACTGGGTGCAACGTAAACGCGGTGTTCAACTGGGCTAAGGCTATGCAATTGAATATTGCATTGCATAAATCTTCAGTCCTACATCTGTATCCCCGACTCAACTCAATGTAATAGGGCTCGCGTTGTGGCCAATCTTATTCTATCGTGCTTTGAACTAAAGGATCCTGATTTTCTCATTAAAATGTTTAAAACTTACGTACAAGTACGTCCTAGATTAGAATACGGTACCCAAGTTTGGTCCCCTCGTTTGACAAGAGATATTCAGAAAATTGAATCTGTGCAGCGTTTCTTTATACTTCTAAGATCCCTGGGCTTGGTTCTCTCCCTTATGAAATTCGCCCTCATGGCTGCTGTGCGTTTCAGTAGGTGTTTCACAGTGATTTTCGGCAATATTTATGTTCAAATACGTAAAAAATCACGTTTTCTCATCTGTGACAGATATCCGGCATATCCGGCAGGTAATATCCGGATCCGGTACCGGATCCGGATATGGCCATATCCGGCCGGATCCGGATCCGGATCCGGATATCCGGTCGGGCCCTACTGGGTGGTGGTGCTTGGACGTGGTAGTGGTAGGAGGTTGAGACGAACGATGGAGTAGTGGTCGTGGTTGTGGAACACATGGAACTGGACTCGGTGGTGGTGGGACTTGGTGCGGGCTTGGCTTCGTAGGTGGGCTTGGATGGGCTTTGGAGTGGTAGTGGAGTAGTGGTAGTGGTAGTTGTAGGAGTAGTAGTGGTGGTAGTGGTAGTGGTGGTGGTAGTCGTAGTGGTTGTAGCAGAGCTGGTCGTAGGAACGTGGGTAGTAGGACACAACACAACAAACAAGTTTCGGTCTCGGCACCAAATGAAGAGAGAGAGCCTTTACTAACAAAAGAAACAATGACAGAAGGTTAGATCAGTGGATGTTATATACAAATCCGTTTCAATACGTACCCAGGGCTGTGGGTACACCCTTTCCTGCCGAGTTAGGAAAATAATTCGTCAAAAAAAGAAACGCGATTGAACTATGCATTGTTGATAATAAAACTGTTAATTTCTGCTAGTTTTACACTTAGAATGGTTCTTAAACGCTTTCTCAAAAGGCCATTTTTTCAAAATCAGCCCAACCAAGCCTCTTCAAAATTTTAATCCCAGTGCAAACAAGACGGTTCTTCAAAATGAGTGTATAAGAGCCAGTCTGTGAACCGATCGAGTCTGTGTATTCAGACCTCAAAAATGAAACTTTGGCATGGAGCGCTCAAAGTTGGAGGACTAATACGTGTTGATAGGTTATGTAACCACCGCAAAGAATTTCCAGATTCGACGCTCCACGCTCGAGATATGGCCTTCTAAAAATCGGCCCGCTTAACTATGGGACCAAAATTTCGAAATCGAATTTCTGACTTGCTGATCGGAATTCAGACCTAACAAACGGGGTTTTTGCGTAACTTTTTGAGTAGTTTAAGAATCTTTTACTAAATTTCATTTTTGGAAAAAAAATTTTTTTTCGTCCCCCAATCGGGAGGCATAACTCATCTGGAACCCCCATAGACCGTTCTTTTTATTTCAGATTATTGTAGCGCTATATCTTAGCTACACGCCGGTGTAAAACATCACGGGCTACCGGACGGCAAACACTGAAATATTTGCGTTCAAAGATTAAAAATGCAACATTTTGCATGTTTCACTGTGCGCAAAAATTTTCAACTCCATGTTCCAGCTTACTAATTGGAGTTGAATGCTAAAAATTGATGTCTAAGCTGTACTTTTAGAGTAGTTTAAGAAACTTTCATTGAATTTCATTTTTGGAAAAAAATATTTTTTGCAAAATGTGGCATTTTTAATTTTTGAACGCAAATATTTCAGTGCTTGCCGTCCGGCAGCCCCTATTGTTTTACACCGACGTGTAGCGAAGATATAGCGCTACAATAATCTGAAATAAAAAGAACGGTCTAGGGGGGTTCCAGACGAATTATGCCCCCCGATAGGGTGACGAAAAAAATATTTTTTTCCAAAAATGAAATTCAATGAAAGTTTCTTAAACTACTCTAAAAGTACAGCTTAGACATCAATTTTTAGCATTCAACTCCAATTAGTAAGCTGGAACATGGAGTTGAAAATTTTTGGGCACAGTGAAACATGCAAAAGGTGGCATTTTTAATCTTTGAACGCAAATATTTCAGTGTTTGCCGTCCGGTAGCCCGTAATGTTTTACACCGGCGTGTAGCTAAGATATAGCGCTACAATAATCTGAAATAATAAGAACGGTCTAGGAGGGGTTCCAGACGAGTTATGCCCCCCGATAGGGGGGGGGCGAAAAAAAATTTTTTTTCCAAAAATGAAATTTAGTAAAAGATTCTTAAACTACTCAAAAAGTTACGCAAAAACCCCGTTTGTTAGGTCTGAATTCCGATCAGCAAGTCAGAAATTCGATTTCGAAATTTTGGTCCCATAGTTAAGCGGGCCGATTTTTAGAAGGCCATATCTCGAGCGTGGAGCGTTGAATCTGGAAATTCTTTGCAGGTCATTGATAACTTGTCAATATGTTTTAGTGTTCCAACTTTCAGCCCTCTACGCCCAACTTTCAATTTTGGGGTCTGAATAGGGCAAAGGGCAAATACTCGATCGGTTCAGAGACTGACTCATAAAACTTTAGATAGTTTGATCATTTTGAAGATCCTCTCAGTTCTAGAGGCAGAGACAGATTTTTTAGAAATTTTTTACAAAATTAGACCGGCAGCAGAGAAAACGTCAGTAAACTTTTAATTGAAGAAAGTGGGTGTGCAATTCTTTCAGATGCAGTTTTCTCTTTCAAACAGGTAAGCTCTTCAGATAATTCCTTCAGATGATTTTCCCTTCCAATCCAAAGAATTCTGGCACTCTTTAGGCAAATCTTTCAAAAAGTAGCTTTCGCTTCAAAAGAATTCTGGAACTCTTTAGGCAAATCTTTCAAAAAGCAGCTTTCGCTTCCGAAGAATTCTGGCACTCTTTAGACAAATCTTTCAAAAAGCAGCTTTCGCTTCCAAAGAATTCTGACACGATTTAGGCAAATCTTTCAAAAAGCAGCTTTCGCTTCCAAAGAATTCTGACACGATTGAGGCAAATCTTTCAAAGCAGATTTCCTTTCCAAAGAATTCTGATACTATTTAGGCAAATCTTTCAAAAAGCAGCTTTCGCTTCCGAAGAATTCTGGCACTGTTTAGGCAAATCTTTCAAAAACCAGCTTTCGCTTCCAAATAATTCTGGCACTCTTTAGGCAAATCTTTCCAAAAGCAGCTTTCGCTTCCAAAGAATTCTGACACGATTTAGGCAAATCTTTCAAAAAGCAGCTTTCGCTTCCAGAGAATTCTGGCACTCTTTAGGCAAATCTTTCAAAAAGCAGCTTTCGCTTCAAAACAATTCTGGCACCCTTTAGGCAAATCTTTCAAAAAGCAGCTTTCGCTTCCAAATAATTCTGGCACTCTTTAGGCAAATCTTTCAAAAAGCAGCTTTCGCTTCCAAAGAAATCTGACACGATTTAGGCAAATCTTTCAAAAAGCAGCTTTCGCTTCCAGAGAATTCTGGCACTCTGTAGGCAAATCTTTCAAAAAGCAGTTTTCGCTTCCGAAGAATTCTGGCAATCTTTAGACAAATCTTTCAAAAAGCAGCTTTCGCTTCCAAAGAATTCTGGCACTCTTTAGGCAAATTCTGGCACTCTTTAGGCAAAGCAATTCTTGGTGAAGCATACGTAGCAAAGGGCACTGAAATTGAGGAATTTCCACAGAAAGGAAAGTCATTAGGCATCTTTTTGAAATTTAGCAATTTTAGTGCCCTTCAGGTACACGGGTGCCCAGTCAGTAGTACTTAGTGTTGTTATGACTACTAGTCAAAGTCAAAGTCATAGTTAATACTTTCGTGATATCGCAGTCAAACAGACAGTTAGTCAAAGTCAAAGTTTGACTACCTTCGTTACCATAAATACGTAGTCAAACGAAGAGCAGGTAGTCAAACCGTTTGACTATGACTACGTTTTGTTATAAGAAGCAAGTTTTTCAAGCGCATTTTAACCCTTTTTGCTGTTCACAACAAAAATATATTACAAACTTGAAACATTATAAAAGTACTATAGAACACCTAACAAAGTTTTCTCTAAAATTGTGAAACAATGAAGGGAAGGGTCACTCAGTGAATCTCTGCTGGATGCAATGCAAGTTCTACAGTTCCACCAAATCAGGATAAAATTGTGACATACAGTAGAATACACTTTTTAGTTAGAGAAAAGTCAAAAAATTTCTTGGCTTCACACTCAAAGGGCGTTTTACTCTATTTTATGGCGCTGTTTGCCAAGCATGTGTTTTACAATGTAAATTTTGAAGAGAAAAGAACGATTCTGTGATACTTTTTAGCTGGTTAACTACTGTTTATTTCAGGATAAACGATTTATTGATTTTAATCATAAGCTTTTCTGGCTGACGTTTGGTGACTGAAACATGGTAAATCGCTGAAAATGTCCATTTGGCTCTGTTGCAAAAAATAGTCAAAGTAGTCAAACGAGTGCTCATCATAGTCAAATGGTTTGACTACGATATAGTCAAATTTGACTACTTGGATATCATACTCAAACCAGCGGTAGTCATAGTCATAGTCAAACGGAAATTTTGATATTGTAACATCACTAGTAGTACTGTATCTATGTTATGCCAAATGGGGATCGATCGGCTTTACAAATTTCATTCGAGGCTATACTCTTGGTATTACTAAAAGATCACAGTTTAGGTGGACCGCCCTAGCTTTTAGTTTTCTGCACACAGCACCAGCAGGAGTTGTAAGTTTTGCACCAAAATTGTGCACGTACAATATACTTGTAGGTGTCCAAAGGCATTGAAAATAAATTATTATGAGTGATGGGGAAAACTGTCCTTTCCTGTGTTGAACTGCAGTAGTATATCAAAAGAAAGCTTGAAATGCACTAAATAAATGGACCAAAATATTATCATATTCTTATTCCTTCTATTTCTGTTTAAAAACCCCAACAACACTGCAGTCAGTAGTACATACGTATCTATATTACTGACACTCTTTTAAGCAATTATTTCTGATAGTAAAAGTTTCAGACCATACTTTCAAAACGCTTTTTTTGTCTTTTAAGCAATTGTTTCTTACAGCAACTCTTTAGGTAGTTCTTTAAAAATCAGTTTTGTCTTTCAAACAATTCTATCAGACTGTAAACTCTTCAAATATTCCTTTAGAAAGCAGTTTTCTGTTTTGCTTCTTTCAAAAAACAGCTTTCAGTTGCAATTCACAGTAAACTGTTGTCAGTTTTCGGGCCACAGAACCAGCAGGACTTGGAATTTTCGAGCAAAACTTTCGCAATAGGTACCCAGTTATCTTGTTAATACATCCTGAAAATCTGAGTCAAATTCATAGAGAAATGACTGAGAACGAACCGTTCGAGTAAATTCTCCTTCCTGCTGGAGTGTCTAAAGGCTAGCAGCTTTACAACGAGGGAGCCGAACGGCGCCGAGAGCACACGCTTTAAGATGCAATTGCATCCTACACGCTTAACGAAAAGCTAATCTTATAAAAATTGTATTGTAAAAATAATGTGTACACCACTGGAATGTACCTGTTCACTGAAATGATATTTTCGCCCAGCCATGCTAGTATTGGATATTGGGTATTGTTCGCACTCTACTTCTGCGTACATATTTTTACGAATTGTTCGCAAGAATAGAGTGTTCCTTTACAGGTTTGTCTTTGATCAACGGCATGAACGGAGTAGCGACGTGGATCGGTGGTCTGGGCCGCAACATCTACATTTACACCAAAACGGCCAATCTGCTGATAACCCGGTAATACCTATAAAGCACCGCATCCATACACTTTCTAACAAACCATAGATGGCAGTGCTTTCTGGCACCGTGGAATCTGATCTGGCAGTTGGCGCACTCTCTCGTCACCGTCATGTTGGTGGTGGTTTCGATCGACCGGTTGTTCGCAGTGATGCATCCGGTGCTTTACTACAAACAAGGCTACAAGTACGCTCTGACCATAGTGGGAGGAGCCTATCTCTACTGCACTCTGCAAATGTGCGTGGGCGCTGCCATGACCGTATGGCACAGTCACACCTACCCTGATGACCTGGTGCCGCGCACCTGTATGATGGGTTGGTCCTCCAACCCCTACTACCACCGTTTTCTCGTACAAGAACGTCTCGTCTGCAGTGGCATCTCTGTCTTGCTGTACGCATTCGTGCTCTATTTTTACAACAAAAACACCATCAAAACGGCGCCGCGCAACCAGACGGCGCAGCAGAAGGAGCAGGGCATGCAACGACGCATGACGCGCACCCTGGGTCTATCCGCTTTCGCTACGTTGAGTTTCTTTTTCCTGCCCCTCATCGTAGAGCTGATTATGGTGAGCATGAATTTCTCGCCCGATATGTACACCTACTTGGCGGCCTACATGTTTCTCTTGAACAACATGGATGCGGTGTTTGACTTCTTCATCTTCACTATCTGTCAGCAAGAGATCAAGCTGGCGTTGCAGGCGTTGTTTCAGTGCAAAACGCTCAGTTTCGCACAGCTGCACAACCCGCCCGCCCAAGCCACCACCAACACCAACTTGACTAGAATGATTAGATTGACTTCTAAGGTCCGTGCTGGTAGCGACACCAGCAGCAGAAACATGCGCTTGCTGAACTCTACGCTCTGAGGCCGTATTCACAAACGTTTCTAGCAACTAGCAAGTCTACTTGCTACTAGTGCGTTCAGGTCTAGCGCATGCTACTTTTGCTATTCACCAAAGTAGTACTCTCTTTCTATGAAGAAGGCGATAAATGTAGTACGTTCTGTTACCCTTAGTTGCTTTTGAAGCTATAACACCGTCAATGTTTTTAACCCTGTGTATTAGTGGTGTCACTGAGGTTGTATACAGGACTGCAAGCACTGAGCAAATGCCGTATGCATAGGAGAAGTAAAAATCAGATGTCATCACTGTGGGGCAAGTTCCAGTAAAAAGCGCCTAAATTATGCTTGGCATTGCAGTGCATGGATGATTTATGGCGTACTATCTATTTACTACTGACTGGCGCTTCAGTGTAGTTGTTAGAAAAGTAGTTGTGAATGTGAAGGACTTGCTAGAAAGAACGCATTATCTAGCAATTGCTAGAAACGAAGTCGGTTCTCCAGTATCTAGCCTGTTTTCTGAATACGACCTCTCACTAGAGATGTGCAGGGGAACTTTATCACCGGCCTGGCGGGCTGCTCAGCTAAGGCATGCCAAGCGCGCCATGCCCGCCGGCCGTAAAATTCGGGTCCGGCCCGTTAATTTTGCTTTGCCTTAATAAACTTTAGAAAATTTGATAAGGATTTTCAAATTAAAAGCTAAATTTAATGCTAGGCTTGCTACTATAATTTAATTTCTAAAATTTCTGCTTTATACATGCTCGACCCGGCCCGGCCCGCCCAAAATCCTCAACGCATACATGTACCGTACCGGCCCCGTCCAGCGTGGGGGAGGGGGTTTCCGTCAGGTAGGGTCCAAAATTTAAAAAAACTCAAGAACACCTGAAAATGCGTTTTAGGCACGTTTTTTCAGTAAGGAGGCTAAATATCGCTATTTTAAGCTGCCAAATAGCGTTTAACAGCTAAAAACAAGCAAAAAACGATAAAAAGGGATTCCAAAAACACCGATTTCTCTTAAACATCAGCAGTCGGAACGCTAAGGCTTTCCAAGCGAATGTTAAAGTAAACATTAGTTATTTCTGAGCCAGTTTGTTAGTACTGGAGCTGCTACTAGTACTTGCATTTTTTGGGTCGCGGGTATCCCTAAACTGTCTCGGCCGTTCTACCTGGGGGGTAACCCAACCCCCTAGTATTGTATATGTATACCTCATCGGGCATGCCCAGCTATTGCACATCTCCACAAGTACGTACAATGTAGTTCTCGCTGAACAAATGGCGTACCTAGGATTTTACAAATTTAGCTGAAAAAATTTGAAGCAGCAGGCAGAGAGAACTTTGATAAGTTAGCGTTCAGAAAGGCAGTTTGAAAATTAAAGGTATTCTGAGCATTAAATTACATGTAACATGAATTAGCCGTTTAAGGAGGTCTGGTAGGACTTCACTTCTTCGCTACCGCACCAAGGCGAGAAAACTTTGAAAAATTAGTCTTTAAAACGCATTTAAAAGGCATTCCGAGAATAAAATTAACAGAAAATGACAGTTTTTAGTACATAATTTTCTCGCTTGTGACTGATTTTTTATTTATACCGCCGCCACAAACGGTTGTTACCGACCTGCACTGTTGGTTCCGATACTGGACTAAACCAATTTTTTGTTTCTGTTGCTCCCAAGTACAAAATCAATCGTTCCCTTCGGTTAGCAGTTAAGGCGTACAAATTTGACTGTGTTCGTCTGTTGGTTATGTACCGTTATTCTATTGGTGATTTTCGTACGGTGGTAGATGTGTATTCGTACGTACGTATTCTACGTAAGTAATGGTATCTACGTACAACACACAATTGTGCAGTATTTACTAGAAGTGTCACGTTGAATTGAATACATGCAGCGAGATGGAGAAGGATAATATTTAACAAAATCGATCAAGTCAGAAGGGTCGAAAATCTGGACTGACTGAATAAGCAGATAAGCTTTTGGTGGTGGTGGTACAGTATCGTATGGTGGCTTCTAATTTTTTGTGGTAACTGCTGGTAATTTTTTACGATTCATGTCTTCCTGTTGCAAAGAAACGCCGGATAGAGTGCGAAATCAACATTTCAAATTGTACTTTCGTACTAGATTCCCGGACTGCAACCTACAGTAATCCAGTGACGTTGGCTATGTCAGGAATGATTTGTGGATGCTGAAAACCTATAGTACCTAACCTATCCAGCGTTCCCTTGCATCAGGAATACCAAAATTATCGATCTTCGTGTCGCCGCGACCTCAAAATACAGTATCCAGCGTTGATGGCTATGTCAGAGATAGATTCGTCGCCCCTAAAAACCCCTATCCCCAGTCTATAGTGCGTTTCTGTACCAGTGTTGTGCCGAACGAAAACGTTCTGAATTTTTTTGGTGTCGATCTGCGAATAAAGTTGAGTTCTATTCAGCGAATTGCCTCGGCAATACGGCGTCCTCAGGAGGACATACGAAGTACGCCAATAAAACTAAATTAAACAACGAGAACACATCACACGCGAACTAAAACGTCATCTAAATATCGATCAGTCAGAGAAGAACTACACCACTTCTTAAAATTATCTAGCACATCTAACAGCGGGCCGTGACTGTACACAGCATAGGGATTCCGCAGATAAGATCGCTCGAAGTATGCAAAGATTGTGAAAAATTGAATTTTTTTTAATTTCACATCGAAAGTGGAGAAATGTGGGCAGACCGTGGAATTTGGCTGAAACTTCCAGAATGGAGTGCCCATGACCGGCCATATCTGCGGAATTGTTTGACCTGAAACGTCAAAAAGCATCATTGGAGTCGCCAAAGACTCTAGAATCGAATTCTGCAGTCATTTCATTTGCATCACAATTAAGGGAAAACTCATTTTTCTGTAGCTTAAATTAGTGTTCAGTCTAGGGTTTACCCCGGATCAAAGCTCGATCTTGCCTACAACTATGTCCGAAGCACAAATCGCTTCCATAAAAAGTTACAGTATTCGCAAAAAACCGCAAAGTCGCTCATTTTTGCTATATACGGCTCGGCTCTTTTTTGTGCAACATTTTGGCCGACAACTACAAGGCGGAACGACACGTGCTTCTGATAGAATGGAGCCCTTAGTTTGAACCTGTGACTTTATATTTTGAAATAAATCTGTTCATTAGAAGTTCTGTTCTATCTAATTAATTCTGGCGGCCAGTGCTATTAGCGTGTTTTCTACGCTTCCGGGCGCTCTATCTGACTGAGCCAAGGCCGGTCCAATTTGCCGAGAGGCGGTCTGTCTATATACCGTATTTGTCTGGGGCAGCTAACGTTTCAAAGAGGCCCGTTTGCCTTTGAAACCACGCAGGCGTTTGCATTTTTTTCATCAGCGTTTGCGCGCGAGCCAGTCGCTGTTGGAGTCGTCTGCCGTACTAAACGAACGCGAGTTTTGCTTTGCTGATCGTTTCGAAACTGCTGCCGGCCGTGAAAGAAATTGCACTAATAGTTTATTAACGCAAAACAGCCTCCTAAACCTACTACCACTAACCACTAATCCACTAGCCTTTTCGATTTTTCTAGATGTATTTTTCAGGTCAACATCGATGTTTTCCGATTTTGACAGGCCCCAATTAGTATTGCGTATTGGGGGCAAAAACCCCAATACCCATACCCAATACCTCGAAAACGCCCCAATACCCACCCACTACCCAATACCAGTTCACACTCTACTTTGTACTGCCGTTTATGGTCATACTAGCGAGTAGTGCCACTCAAGAAGTACATTGTACTGTTGGTCTCAACTTTGGACGCAAATTTCCCCCGATCCAGAGCCAATCTAACTAAACTGCATGAAAAACAATTCATTTTTTATACATTTGAAGTTCCGATCCGATCCAATGGGGGCCTTACGGCCTACGATCAGACTCGAGTCCATTTCGCTACCCCCGTGATTCGTCATCTCGGACGTAGCTAGCCCTTCTTTCACTGCCAGCCACTCCTAGCCATGCTGCTGGGTGCCGGTCAGTAGGAGGGCGGCCGGCGTGTCGATGCCATGATGCTGACAGCTCCCGGCGGCCGCCGGTGCCCCATTTGCCAGAGGTGCTCCCGGCATAGTACTGTAGGTTTCTCAGACAGCTTCTGACATCATAGATCTTCTTCTCCAACGCGGCATGCTTTGGGGAGCGGCTTTCGGTGCAACGACAGATCCAGTCGGTTCCCATTTTACCTACTCGTTGTAACCAGTTTCCGGTGGTCTGGGTGGAGCGTTTTGCCGACGACCAACTCATTGCGGCAAGAAGCATGCCGCGTCGAGAGGATGAGTGCACGACGCCGCGCACAGTGGCTGTGCTATGGCTGCCTATACCACTACACCAACTGTGCCGGCACATTTGAAGTTATTCGGAAAACTCAGAGAAGGCCAGACGGTGTTTACTTGGGAACATTGTGCTTTGATTACGTTGAGAGTACAATATAACATAAACAATGGGACACGCACACACAACACAACTAAAACATGAAAAAGTCGTAAATCGGCCTACGCATTAGAAAATACATTTACATACGTTTACGCGCACGTTGCACTGCAAAATTAAGCTGAGCTTCAAATGATAATACTGCCTAAAGTACGTTTCAAAATACCGTGCACTCTGTGTTTTTTGCGAATAACTCCTTATGGAAGCGTCGGAGCGCGTTTTGCTTCATAACCAAAGTTGTAGAGGGGCCCGAGCTCTGTACCATCGTGTAACCTAATCTGCGCAGCGTTCCCTTGTAACGCTAATTTGCGCAAGGAAAAAAAATCGGCTTTTTGTGTAGTTGGGCTGAATGCGATTTTTTTAGTGAATCAGAATCTAGAGACCATGAGGATTTCAAAAATGTATTCATATTGATTCAAGGTCAAACGGGTCCAGAGATATACACCGTCAAAGTTGACCGAAAATGCCAAAAATGGCCGTTTTTGGCGATTTTCAGATTTCTGGGGGGGGGATTGAAATAACTCGGGACCAACTCAACCGATTTGGCTGAAATTCACATATATGGTGTAAAATTTAGTTTTACATCGATTGAGACACATAAGAACCCTGAAAAGTTGACCCTGATACCGTAATCCCGGTTTTTCCAAGATTAGGTCATTTGATTTTTCTCTGGTTGTATGTAGTAGTTTAAGCCCTCGACTGTGGTTAAAAATGTACTTTAAAGTGTTTTGAGTCGATCTCAGGCCTTCCTGAAGCCATTCGGGTACTGTAGTATGTGGTCCTGGCACGAAAATACCTTTTTGTCAATTTACATTGTTCCTGCGGCAAAGAAATGACCTATAGAGTAGGCACTAAGGGTTTTCATGGTCAGGGAATCCATTGCTGACATAACTATAATCACTGGAATACTGTATTTTGAGGTCCCAACACGAAAATTGTTATTTTGCGTTTATGCATGCCTAGTGCAAGGAAATGCTCTATAGAGTAGGCAATAAAGGTTTTCAGGGGTGGGGAATCTATTTCTGACATAACCATCGTCGCTGGGTTACTGTATTTTGAGGTCCCGACGAGAAAATTGTTATTTTTTGCTATTTGGGTGTTTCTGTTGCAGTGACGATGGTTATGTCAGAAATAGATTCCCCACCCCTGAAAACCTTTATTGCCTACTCTATAGAGCATTTCCTTGCACTAGGCATGCATAAACGCAAAATAACAATTTTCGTGTTGGGACCTCAAAATACAGTATTCCAGTGATTATAGTTATGTCAGCAATGGATTCCCTGACCATGAAAACCCTTAGTGCCTACTCTATATGTAGGTCATTTCTTTGCCGCAGGAACAATGTAAATTGACAAAAAGGTATTTTCGTGCCAGGACCACATACTACAGTACCCGAATGGCTTCAGGAAGGCCTGAGATCGACTCAAAACACTTTAAAGTACATTTTTAACCACAGTCGAGGGCTTAAACTACTACATACAACCAGAGAAAAATCAAATGACCTAATCTTGGAAAAACCGGGATTACGGTATCAGGGTCAACTTTTCAGGGTTCTTATGTGTCTCAATCGATGTAAAACTAAATTTTACACCATATATGTGAATTTCAGCCAAATCGGTTGAGTTGGTCCCGAGTTATTTCAATCCCCCCCAGAAATCTGAAAATCGCCAAAAACGGCCATTTTTGGCATTTTCGGTCAACTTTGACGGTGTATATCTCTGGAACCGTTTGACCTAGAATCAATATGAATACATTTTTGAAATCCTCATGGTCTCTAGATTCTGATTCACTAAAAAAATCGCATTCAGCCCAACTACACAAAAAGCCGATTTTTTTTCCTTGCGCAAATTAGCGTTACAAGGGAACGCTGCGCAGATTAGGTTACACGATAGTACAGAGCTCGGGCCCCTCTACAACTTTGGTTATGAGGCAAAACGCGCTCCGACACTTCCATAAGGAGTTATTCGCAAAAAACACAGAGTGCACGGTATTTTGAAACGTACTTTAGTATTGGAGCTGCTGGTTAGTGATGTAAAATTATGGAATTTGAATTCAAATACAATTAAATTATGGACTCAATTCTTAATTTCAATTAAATTAAATCAAATCAATTGAAATGATTTTCCGTTATTTGCAACAGTTATATTTTCAATTAGCCGGTTGACACAGACCTAGGAGCTTTTGCTCCTATGGTCCCGACATACCGGATTCAAGACATCTGACGTCTAGGGAAAAAAAAGTATGTCTAGAAGGACATCGGGTTTTATGTCTAAAACGTAGACATGGTAGGTTTAGACATACCGAACTGCATATGTCTCAAAACAGACATAGTTGAGGCATAATTGAGACATAGGCGAAGACATAGTTGAGACATAGTTGAGACATGGTTGAGAAATTACGAAGTATTGAGTTTTAGAGGTTTTTGGTTTTCAGTTTTAGAGGAGGGTGTAGAAAAAAGTTCAGGAAGACTAGACAAACTGCGAGTGAGTTGAAAAGCGGTGTTTGTGTAGAGACAAAGAAACAGCTTGTGATTCGAAAATGGATGGTTGCGGATAGATCAAGACAGTGATTTATTTGCAATAAATGATTTATTCATGTGGCAACAAGAGCGAACCGGGAACAAATCAATTACTGAGATAGGACGGGCATAACTGAGATCGAACAGGCATAAAACAGTGAAGCAACAATAGCACAAATGGTCAGACGACAGTTGCACAGATCACTGTTGTAAAGCAGCACTTATCACTTTTTGCCACAGCGAAGCTCTTAGGACAAAGGTTAAGACAAAAAACATAAACAGAAGGTGGCGACATCGCCAAAAACACAGCAAAGACACAGTCAACTGGCCCAAAAAGCACAAGCCGTCATCGCAGTACAGAAGAGAGACAGGCCAGGTGGCCAAAAGGTCACAACCGGTAGCAGTACAGAACACGGCCAGGCAAGGTCGGTAAAGAACCACAGCCAAGTTGAAGAGATCAATCAGCGGATGGGTTTGCAGGAGGGGGTGCGTGCCTTAGACCGGTAGCGTTTTGCGTGGAGACTCTCATCCCACCAGGTAAAGTCACAGGGAATTGAATGGAACCGGGTCCAGCAGGTGCCTAAAAGCTTTAGAATGTAGAAATTGCAGCAGACATTAGGGCGTTAGACAACGGGGCATACCCAAGCAGAGCGGTCTTTTGCAGAGCCAGCATGTGGTGAACGCCGTCTTACACTCATTCTGGTGGCAGATGCAGCGATGCTGTTTGGTCATCCTGCAGGGGATATGCGCCTTAGACAGACTTAGATGCACGGCGTTTATCTCATAGTCTGAGGGTCCATCAGGGTTGGCGCCTTTCTGCAGAATGGGCGCAATTCGAGGCAGCAGGGCCTGCAGCATTGCTTTGGTCGGGAACTGGGGACTGACATTGGCCATAGGACCCACCGAGATCGAGGTAGCCATTTGCACAATGCCCGTGAGGGCCATCATGCGGAAATCTCGCATCCTCAGATGCGCAGAGAGCGGTGGGTCGCGCGACTCCATGTACAAGATGTACGTGTTCAGAAACACGATGTCCATTGTCCATAGGAAAAACAACTAGCTACGGCTCGCTTTAGTTGCTATGGGCGCTTTACCTGGAACAGGATGTGCATGTACCATCGGGGTGACTTTATGTGGTACGCTGTTGCGTGGATGCGCTGGTCGGACAGGTCAACCCCTCTGAAAAATGCTATCCAACATCTGCACAGACAAGAAGCGATTCACTCACGCACCCCATGCCTTTGTTATAGACATCGACCGTGCGACATTCTCCCATGGCCAATGTCCAGCTCACAGCAGTCACTCCAATCTTTTTAGTCCATGTTTGAATCGAGTCCAATGGGCGCCAGCCAGGAAAGCCCATTTCCAATAGGCGCCGGCCAGGAAAGCCCATTTCCAATGGGCATCGGCCACAAAAGCCCATTTCCAATGTGCGCCGGCCAGGAAAGCCCATTTCCAATAGGCGCTGGCCAGGAAGGCCCATTTCCAATTGGGGGCCGGAGCTGGAACAGGGAATTGGGGGTGAGAACGGCAAGTGGCAAATGCTTGCTTGCCTTTGGTTGGCGGGTAAAGGGGGGATCGGGAATGAGGGGTTGCCGAGGAGCCGGCGCTCAGAATGCAAGAAACTTGGAGACTGCACCGGCCTCCTAGCCGGCGGACAATGCAAGGTCAAGCCAACACCTATACTGCATTTAATGGCTTCCAGTTTTGATGGCTGTCCGACGATCGTTGAGTGACGGCTAGCCGACAATGCAAGGTCAAGCTGTTGCCCGTACTCTGTCTTAAATTGCACCCATTTTTGACATCTGTCCGCCACCTGTCAACAAATTTCTACCACGTCTGATTCACAAACAATTAAAGACATTGACAGACCGGTGTTGGCGGTCATCGTGCCCAGCAACTGACTGAAGTGTAACACTGTTAGATCAGCTTGCATAAATATGGTTACACATTCTTACTTTGTGTATCTACTCTGCTTTATACCTTTATTTATCACACAAAACGCCTCAAATTGTTCGCTTTTGCAATCTTTGCATAACACCTTTTGTCTGCGTTATGTCTTCGTTATGTCTTCGTTTTCCTCCCTTATGTCTGCGTTATGTCTTAAGGACATGGAATTTCACGATATTTTATTTCATATGCAATCACGATTCCGCACTGTTATTCTGAGAGATACCCCATCTGTGTCTATTGTTTTGCAACGGCATCGCTCTGCGCTCTCTCCTGGTCGCTCTGACATTGACCCAAAAAATGAAATTTCACGATGTCTAAGGTGTGCCCGCATATCTTGAATAGACGTAAGGAGAAGGACATCTGCCGTGGACTAGACTCTGGGTTTTTCTAGACATGCACAGGAGTGGTCTGTGTCAACCGGTTAAGTTATGGAACAGCGAAAACTTTCAATTGTGCAATTTTTTCAATTATTTTCTCGATTTTTTAAACTTATTTTTCCTGTTAAAATACTGTGGCATTAGCCAAGAAAACTTTTAAAAAGTTACCATTCAAAAACGTATATGCCTAATGTTATTTCAGGGAAAAATTTACAGTTACATAGTTCAATTCAATTTCAGTACGCAATCTAAAAAGGTTTTCATCATTTTTTTACCAAAATCACTTCCTAGGTAAGGTACCTTTGCCGGAAAGGGTAGTAGTAAACCCATCATCATCCAAAAAGCACTGTTTTAATTTTTTGAACTATGAAATGAAAAGCAGAACGTAAAATATTACAAAAGTGAGGTCAGTATATATTATAATAGGTGACAAAGGCTGAATAGGCCTTTGTTTTAAGTCATTAGCGGCTCTAATTCTCTATAATTAAATATCTATAATTCCAGGCCAATTTCAATTAAATTATGGCCCAACTTTTGAATTTAAATTAAATTAAATTAAATTAATTGAATTGAAATCAATTATGCGAACTTCAATTCCAATTAAATTAATTTTTTACATCACTACTGCTGGTTCAATAGAAAAAAGTACAGATTTCAGATTTTTGTGTAGACCGCATAGCCTAACGCATCCTCAATTGAGTCCAAATCATGCAAGAGCAAGCAACTTCCGTCATCTTTCTTGTAGCTAAAGGCCAAGCAGACAGCATGTTTGTCACATTCTACGGCACAGAGCACCGGGCTTGGTGCGCTCCTCTCGTCCAACGCGTACGCCACTTTCCCTCGCTTGTTAGAGGCCGTTTGCATAAATCTGGAGCGGTAGTCGGCTAAAATCATATGTACAGGCCAGGGTGGCCATTTATCTATCGCCCATACATGTAACAAGGGGCCGGGGGTCTGCCGCCAGAAACCCCTCCTGCGAGACTATTTTTCCGACCCTGCCTCCCATTTATCTGGCAAGAAATTTTTGAGGAAATTTTTGCGATTTTTTATAATTCCAGACACTAAAATTGCTAAAATCGCCTGTAAACAAACAGTCCTCCTTAGCTGTACCTGAGCCCAAATTTGCGCGTTTGACGATTTTTAACCGAAAAATTGCCATTTTGACCGTTTTTGAGTGCCAAACCCCTCCGTAGAATTTAGGCTCAGACTATTGTGGATCAGGTATACCTGTACCTACCTGATAAATTTTTGGTCTGAAACAGGTACAGGTATCAGGTACAAACAAAAAGCATTAAATGGTAGTTTTAGGCAAATTTCTTCATTTTAAAAAATCGTGTTCGAAAGCTACTTCTTCAAAATTTTCCCTCCCTGTTGGGCCGTGGCCCAACCAGGCCTTTTCAAACTACAAAACCCGCTAATTTCTGCTAATTTTGCACTCACAATGCTTTTTAAAACAGGTTTTCAACGTTAATTTCCAAATTCTCTCGCCCCTGTATAACCATGGCCGAACAAAAAAAGTCTGAAAAAAGGCTACACTTCGTTTGCAAAATGCTGGGTAAGCCACTGAGTAGAGAGACATACTGGTAAAAGGGTTTACAAGAAGCTTTTCTCTGACTGGCAAGGATCAACACCACCAGAGATGCAAAGCGATTCAGCACCCTTACAATTATTTTGAAAGCGTGTTTTTAGCATTTTATGCAGTTTCATGACGAACAAATCCTAAAACGACCGTAACTAAACTGATTTTAGCTACCGTTCAAGCCTAAATTGGTATTATGAGCGATTTTTCGGCTAAAATCTGGATTGTAACTTTTTTAAACAAAATATCTGATACCTGTATTTTTGTGAATATACCTATACTGATACCTGATTGGGCATTTTTGAAATACCTGTACCTGATACCTGATATTAGGTACTTTCTCAATACCTGCCCACTGTAGCTCAGACCCCTCGGCTGGCCCCAGTCCGCCCATGCCCCGTCCCCCTTCGGCGGAAGACTTTTACATGTGCTATCGCCGGTTTTTAGTCTTGGTACAAGTTACGCAGTTCCACGTGTCGCAGTCACTGTCAGTGTAGGACCACCGTTTTATATCTATCTGGGGTTTCGTCCTGCTGTAGTGTTTATGTGTTGGTCAATCAATTTCGCTGTAAAATAAGAGAGTAAAAATTGTGAGGATTTGAACACGTGTTAAAACTGCAGCGAAATTGATCGAGAAACTACGTAAGACAAAAGTAAGAGAGCAAGATGAAACCGGCGATAGATAGACATACGGCTCTCCTTTGACAAACTTTACTCACGGCCCCGGCGAATGTCGCCACATCACAGAAACTCAAGAGCTCTCTATATGCCTAGGTTTAGGATTTATCAAGCGGGGCGCGAAGGCAACGAAGAGAAGCAGCCAAGTGAGCGCCGCGACGACCGAAAAAGGCAAGCCGGCCGGCCTTGGCCGGCGCAGCAAAAAGACAAGAGCGTGCTCTGCTCTCAGATTTTATACTGTGCACTCACTCGCTAACACATCGCTCACTTGCACTAACCAACAGACCCGCTCCTCACAGCCCGGCGACCCAAGAAACCGGTTCTAAGTAGGGCAAACAAGTCTTCAACAGAAAACAAGAGGCAAACATTACTGTCACAAAGATTAGCGCTAAATCAAACAGCTGCCGGTTCACATGAGATGTGACACTCCGGACCTAGACAATAAGAGAACAAAAACCAACACGTACAGTACAGAGCAGAGCAGGTACGTACAGGTACAGTACTACACAAAATCGAGTCAACAAAATAAATTCACAGAGAACTCTAATTATTTCTGCCTGTACAGGTGCTGGCGGACTTCTTTTTTTTCTTATCTTGCGGCCACTTTCTGCCTTGGCAACGAACCGTCCAACTGACGATTCTTGCCACCAACTCGGCAGTGCCTGCTAAACAGAGAATAGACACAGAAACAAAATCGAAATGTTTGGCAAGCAAAGCCTTCGAAAGCAAAGCGTCAGTCTGAAAGTAAAAGCACAGTTTAACAAAAATCTGGCAAATCGCCGTCGAATCTCTGCAAAACGACTTGCTAAACTGGCACAGACGAGTAAGGCACTGAAAGTACGAAAAGCTGTAGTTGCACTGAAGAGCAAACCGACAAAGCAAATCGGTGATGTCAGGGCACTGCAAAACAAAAAGCCCGAAATTCTCTGAAGAAAGTTTGATTTCTAAGCCCAGTCTAAATCCATTAGGTGCCATAGGTTGACAAAGCAGGAATAGAAATTTGTGACCGTTATGTGACAAACTGAACAAACAACTCAATCCCTCCCCCAGCACGAAGGAACCAAAAAGGTGATCGAGTTTGTAGGTGCGTAGGTCCTGCTTAAGCAAACGAAGCATGCTAGGCACCAAACCAAAATTGCCACCCAACAAATCCTGAGAACAATGGGCCGGCACCGAAATTGAGCCCGCAACTACAGTAGGTACAGTTGGCTGTAAACAAAAAGCAAACGAGCGCTGGGTTGCCGTTCCAGTGGCAGAGGCCGACGCGTGTACAACCGGTTTTACAACCGCCGGCTGAATTGAAAAAAAGCTAGGGCAGAGCCCAGAGCGCTGCTGGCCAGACACGACAGGCTTTGTACACGGCACAGACATCGTTTCTGCAACAGAAAAGTCACTCGACAGCCGTGCCAAAAACTCACGATGTCGTTGGTCGTGATCAGCCATCTCTTGTTGCAGCTTAGCCATGTACTCTCGATGCTGCCGTTCAAGAGCGTCTTGATGTCTGGCAAACTGTTCGTCCGCAACTGCCATCTGCTGCTGGATGGACGCGATCAAAGACTGAACAGTAAAATTAGGCACAGCTTTAGGCAGACAAAATTGAGTACCACCAGCCTCAAAACCAGGTAGATTGGCCAGAAAAGTCTCCGGCTGAGAGCCAGCCTCAAAAAGCGACCTAGACTGAGCTGCAGAGACACCCGGCGAGCGCGTAGACTCCAAAATCGGCTCTGAACGAGCGACAAAAGGGACCGACTCAGAATAAGTGGCAAAAGTCTCATTGAAAAGCAGCTCTGTCGTAGGCGCAGAGACAACCGGCTGACAAGCAACCTCAAAAAGGCCTGGCTGAGCAACAGCCGCAAAAGCACGATCCGACTGATCGGCAAAACCTGGCATGGTGGCAAACAAAAAAGAGCAGAGCACTACTAAGTGCTAATTGAACAGATAGGCAAAACGAAAAATCTATTACCAGAAAGCAACGCAAATCAACTGCCTTTTGGGCACTGTTTGAACAACTAAAGTTCAGCAAAGCTAGATTTTGCGAGAGGGCAACAAAAATCGAATTTAGCTTGCAGCTACGCAAAGACCAAACAGAGACTAAATTATGCTATTAGTGCCGAAATGCAAAAATAGCGCAGCTAAATTTGATACACAGGAGGCCAACAAAAAGCATCAGTTTCCCTCGACATAGGGACGCAAAACAAAGCTATTCTGATGCACAAAATCACCACAAATGGTGCGAATACCTCTAGTACCATGGTTCACTGTTGGTCATATGCTGATGATTGCCCACTGGTGCCCTCCCCACCAAGAAGAAGCAGGAACGATTCGGGAAGTGCTGAACCGGACACCATATCAAGCGGGGCGCGAAGGCAACGAAGAGAAGCAGCCAAGTGAGCGCCGCGACGACCGAAAAAGGCAAGCCGGCCGGCCTGGCCGGCGCAGCAAAAAGACAAGAGCGTGCTCTGCTCTCAGATTTTATACTGTGCACTCACTCGCTAACACATCGCTCACTTGCACTAACCAACAGACCCGCTCCTCACAGCCCGGCGACCCAAGAAACCGGTTCTAAGTAGGGCAAACAAGTCTTCAACAGAAAACAAGAGGCAAACATTACTGTCACAAAGATTAGCGCTAAATCAAACAGCTGCCGGTTCACATGAGATGTGACAGGATTGAAGTGAGAAAGCATGCCTTCTCTATAAGAACTGTACCATGGTGGAATAACCTTTCAGAATTAGTGGTTCAATCGGAGACTCTGGTTCTTTTTTCTAACCGCTTACAAACCGTTGGCTTGGAAGACTTTTGAGTAATGACAGGTGGGCTTAAGAGGCCAATGGGCCCTTCCCTTCCTCTTCTTCTACAATAGTCCTTGCACTAAACAAAGAAAATAATGGAACTAACTATGCGTCTGTAATGATGCGGTGACTTTCTGTGTTTTTCTTTGGTTTATTCGTTGTGTTGTGTTGTAGATGATAAACTTGTTTGTTTGTTTGGCTCGCTCTGTACATGCTGTACTGGATGCATAGGTAATAATAGCTAACAATAGTATCACTCACAGTACTGGCATATAGGAGCTCTCTCCTGCGAACACAGTGTGTCGCCGATTCTATAAGTCCAGCTGGTGTTTTGCCGCTTTTCGGTGCTCCAGAGTGTCAGGCACAGGTCGTCAAAGCTGTTGGAAAAGTAGTACTTGTTAGAAGCTGCAGTAAGTTCTGATCAAGCTATCTCACTGTCCACAATAACTCACGTAGTTTCAGCTTGATCAAATCAGCTTCGTGTCCGGTGCTGTCAACTGTATACCACGCTGCTGACAGGGTTTGCCGACTGATGCCTACCCATTTTGTTTGAGCATTGGGAAACTAAATATGTTTTTCTAAAGAAGAGACAGTCAAGCAAATAACAGCATTGGTGGTATCGACACCTACACATCTATCCCATATACAGTACCATTCAAGTTGCTTGCTTCCTCCATATTTGGTACCTTATTATGTTGTTACCTCACTCACTGAGAGTACTGTTTATATTTTTACTTGTTTTGTTGTATAAAGACTTTAATGGTTCTAAGTAACTCAACTTCAAAGCTATCCCCAGTTGACCATGAGAGATATTGTTTACTAGTATGATAAAAAAACAGCGAACGTTTGTTTTTACCTCAAACGGGTCTCTTATTTTCATCAGGCGTTCGCTGTCGGTCACATAAGCCAAGTGACCGTTGGGCAGGTCATGGCAGGCTCGTGCAGCGTCAGCGAAAGTCAGTATTTTCTCTTTGTCGTCCACCAAGCAAGAGCCGCGGTCATAGACCGCTGTCTTGGTTGCGTTCAGTTGAAGACACTTCCGCTCCAGATCTGTATGGGCAGACTTACTTAGAAACTAAACGTAAAACAAGTCTAACAACAATCAGACCAACCTGACATCGGTTCCGCAGAGCCGACGGTGATGCAGACCAAAAGTGGTAGGCTCAGTAAAATCATCCCTCTCTGCTTCTAAAACGCGGTGTGGCTAGCTGCCGAGCGCTTAGCTTGCTTCCCTTTTCCGTAGCCATGACATTAATCGATTCGATCACCTTGCCAATTTGACCGATTATTATCAAGCAACCAGACCTATTAATTATTTGAACCAGGCAAAATAATCACGCACCACCACCTGGCATACCAGTCCAATGTTCCAACCATTCCAACTGCACGCTGTGCTGCTAGGAAATAGCTACATAGCTAGGGACAAAGTTTTGTTTAGTAATGCTGAGAATCAACTGCTACAGTACTTGCAAGAAGTATTTTCAATAACCGGGATGTGAAAACAAGGCAGCCGAAGCGTATGTACTATCCCTTTGTGTGGAGGCGTTCCTGTATGGAGACTCGATAATCATCGATAAATTGTTGCTTGGAAAAGGGCCATAATGTTCATCCGAATGGACAACATACTGTTGACCTCATGGTCCGCCTCAGGAGCATTGGCCTCCAAACCCTCAGTGGCCGGCGTTTCAGGGGTATCCATGGCCCATACATGTAACAGGGGGGGGGGGGTCGGGGTGGGGGGGGGACTGCCCCCACCCCACTAAGGCCTGACCCCCCGGATGGGGACCCCCCCCCCCCCCGAGACGATTTCACCGACCCCCCCCTCCGATTTTTCTGGCAAGTAAATTTTCGAGCAAATTTTTGCAATTTTTTACACTTTCACACACAATAATTGCCAAAATCGCCTGCAAAACAGCACTTTTTAGCTGTATTTCAGCCCAAATTAGCGATTTTTGGCGATTTTTAGGCCAAAAATTGCGATTTTTCTCGATTTTTGAGCATTTTTAGTGCCCACCCCCCTCCCCCAAAATTTTGGCTCAGACCCCCCCCCCCCCGGCCGGCGCCAGACCCCCCCCCAACCCCCCCTCCCCCCATCGGCGGATGACCTGTTACATGTATGCCATGGCCTCGGAGTCTTGAGCAGCCGAAATTTCCATGCCGTCCTTGGCCTCGGTGTCCTGAGTAGACCTAGTTCGTACTGTAGGTAGGAAGGAAGGAACTACCTAACTTTTTGTGGAAAATGAGACTACAATTTTACTCAAACTACAAACTAAATCCACTGACTACAAATTGACCACTAACTACATATTTTTTTGTCCCGAGTTGTGTTGTCTGAAATCTTGAAATTTGCACGGTTGTTTACAGTTATTTTATAACAGTCTAAGGGAAATTTTACAAAACTCGCGAAACTTTTCCGTTAATCACAGAAATTACAAACATTTCTTGGCATCTTAGTTCATTGAGCATCTAATTTAGTTTAGCATTTGTGCTGTAGGTGCATACATACAGTAAATGATAACTCTTAAGTCCTCCAATGATTAATGCTAGATTGTCCACCACCATACATGTATGTAACAGAGGGCGGTCTGCCCCCACCCGAAAGAGCCAGACGTTCCAGTCGGAGACCCGTGAGATGATTTTTTGCGCCCACCCCCTCTGATCTTTCTGGCAAGTCATTTTCTCAGCAACTTTTTGCGAATTTTTAGAATTTCAAACACGAACATTTCTAAAAACGCCTGTAAAATTAAAGGCATTTTTAGCTGTATTTGAGCCCAAATTAGCGATTTTTTGCCATAATTACGATTTTTGTCAGGACTCCTGAGCGGCAGCCATTCATCAGCAGGGCCGTTAGTCAGTGGCGCAGCAGCTGCTGCGCATGCGCGCGCTCCGATTGGCATGGTGCCAACAGCTCAAGTCGGCTCCAAAGAAACTACTCAGCGTTAATGGTGTTACATAGTATTTTGAAACACGTGATACACTTTTGCCTGTAAAGGTGGGTTCACATAGTCGGTCGGCGTCGGCAACGCGGCAACTCGGGAAATCGACCCCAATTTGAGTACACACATAAGCGTGCAGCAGTTCACATAGTCTGTAATGCGTCTGGAGCCGTTCCAGACGGCTAAAGACTTGCCGATGATTTGCCCAAATCCCAAATCGCCACGACGCGATTTACAACCTTTTATGGCCGCCAAGCGTTCCCGACCGATTAAACAGTGCGCTGAGCATGCGACCGGTTCACACAGGCGCGGTCGGTCGGGGATGGACAAGTGCTAATCACACAGCGGCACTGCTGACCAAAACACTTACTTGAGCAGCTGTAGATAAACTAAACCGTTTTAAGCAAAAAGCAGATAGTCACTGCATGCATATTACTTTTCTCTGCGCTCTCTGTGAAATCGAGAGGCGAAAATCGAGCTGTCACCCTCTGACCCAAAAGCACCGAAATCAAACTTGGGCTTTTCCATTCAGAAAAATTTCGCAAAGATGTCTCCGTAGATAAATACACAACACTGCCTCAGCTTTACGCCTGCGTTAGAGCTCATAGAACGGCCCATTCTGTCACCGGTACAGCGCAAATGACTCAAATGCCTGTGCTCACTAGACTTTTGGGGCGTCAAAATACCGTAATTATCAGGTAGGCCGGCCGGTTCCAGATGCCGACAAGAGACTATGTGAATTGCGTTTTAACCCAGATTTTCTCCACCGCTATGCCGACGCTCGGCCCCGATATTTTGCCGATGGCGTTGCCGACGCCGACCGACTATGTGAACCCACCTTAACATGTTGCATGACACGTGGTACGCATGGTTCGGTGCAAAATACAGCCGTAACACCAAAAGTGTACAATGGTATCTGACAATGTTACAGGCCCCCTGTAACACATCTGTTACCAAAAGTGTAATACGGTGTTACATGCGTACCACGGATGAGCATCTTAGTTGCCTTTGCCTCCACACAAAGGGCTATAATCCGGTTATGAAAGCCAACGGTTTGACTAAGGTCCATGACTTGTTGGGACAGATGTTGGTAATTTTTTGAGCTATCAGGAAGTGCTCAGTGTGGTGCACTTTTTATCTAAGTAACTAGGTAACTAGCACGGTTGGACGCATATATGCAATATTATGCAATATCAAACAATGCATATATGCATGGTTTTTGGCATGCATACAATGTATACGCATATGCAATATCATATGCATGCAAAATTGCAATATGCAATAGTCATATGCAAATTGACCCTGATATCAAAATTTTGCTTTTTTTAAGTTTGCATATTTTTGTCAAAGGTGTCACCGACTTTTTGTGCTGTATACTTATGTTCCGAAGAACGTTAAACAATTCAAATACAGTGTTGGCCATAAACAAGATCGCGTGCCCTTTTTTTCGAGTTTTTTGAATGATTTCAAATGGCCGCCATTCTGTCAAGTTTCAACCGGATGAAAAGATTTTTGGCACGATTATTATTGTTTGCTAAGAGTTTGATTTGGCCAAGTCCAAGCCTGCTAGCCTTCTATTCCTCGAGTTATGCCATTCCGAATTCAACGGAAATGAATTTTCAGACGTGAATTTTGAACGTAAATATCTCACTAACCCTTCATCGGATCTTTCCCAAATGTTGCAGTTTGTTGAATCTTTATCTGGACTTAAGAACCTGAAGAGCTCAGCTTTCTAACACAACAGGTTAAGATCCAGCAGATTTTTAGTTTCAGTCAAGCTGAAAAATTAGCATTCTCAAATATGAGGGTAGGGATGGGCAACGTAAATTAAAATCGGTAATTTACGTACACGTTATTTCTGTTTTACCAGATTTTAATTTCCGTAATCGTAACGTGTTACGGAAATTAAAACGGCCAATTTCTTGCTGTAACGCGTTACGTAAATTAATTTCCGTGACGTCGTAACGAATAAGATTCCAGCCAAACGTAAATTAATTTTCGTTTTCTTCAAAAATTGCTAGTAGGTAGTAGCAATCGAATATGTTCGATTGGATTCGTATTTTTGAATTCTAACTTCACACCAAAAGGAAGGAATGAAATGTGGGTATGTTTTTTTGGCTGAATTACTGTAGCTGCTGAGGGTTTTATAACTGCGCAGCAACTAGCCAACTTACGTACGTACTACAGACTGTAGTCTACCTACCGCACACCGCACTGATGGTTAAACGTATGACAGTACTTACATAAGATTAGTAGTGAAGAAAACTATGTAACTTCACTTCTCTGTTTGAATGCATTTTAAATGTACAACATGCTGTTGGCAAGTCCGACTGAACCTGGATCTATTAATAGGTTTTAACCTGAAATTTGTGGACTTTAACCTGAACCTTAACCTATTTTATTTCAGCCGGAGTTGAACATGTTCCGTTTTATTGGACTTTCTCAACAGGTTCAAATTTCAACTGCAATTTGTAGGCAAACTATGTAAAATTTTCGGTTGGATTGCACAAAATTTTATAGATTTCATGTTTTTATACCTATTTTCAAACTGAAACTGTCAGAAAACGAAAGTACACTGCCAGTAGAAAGGCTTATAGCTCAGAAAAGTTGCAAGCAGCGCTAAATATCTACAGTTTTTGGAGATATCGGTGGACTTGAACCTGAACCTATTGTCCAGGTTTTTTAGAAGATGGACTTGAACCTGAAATTTCGATGTTGGCTTTGACTTGAACCTGAACCTATTTTTCAACCCTGAACTTTCCAACAGTAGTACAACACCTACACATGAATTTATAGTTGCCTGGCTTTTCTGCCTATTTTCTTATACAGGGAGATAACATATTGACAAATTCAAGCCTTCAAAAACGTATCTACAAGATACTTCGACCATAAAATTGACCGAAATTAACCGGTTTAGCAGTTCGAAGAGTGGGATTGGGCTTCTGTGCGACAAGGGCGAATAATTTTCGAAAAGTTAACCATAAAAGTCCCATTTAAGCTTCAGTAGTAAGCAAAAATATGCCTATAATACAACAAAACAATGCGGTGGGCTCAGGATTCAACAGAAAAATCTGCTTTACGCTAGGAACGTAAATTAATTCACGTACGGAAATTAATTTACGTATTGCTAAATTTTAATTTTCGTATTAGTTTAATTTCCGTATCCGGATTTTTTTAATTACGGTAATTGTTAAGCGTAACGTAAATTAAAAATCGGCGCTTAATTTACGCTACGCGTTACGAAAATTAATTTTCGTGCCCATCCCTATATGAGGGTGCTACAGGGTTGTATATTTTTCCGAAAAAACCTCGGCCTGTTTTTTTCCAGTTTTTTTCCGGTTTTTTTCCGGTTTTTTTCCTAAATCGCGGAAAAAAACTCCAGCCCAAGTTCTGAGTATCCTAGGCTGGTTTTATGATTCCTAACGCTTTCTAGCGCCTTCCTCAGTCTTGTTAGACCAGAAATACACGTGTTACACTGATATAAATCACGAAACAGGCATGAAACAGTGCCTGAGAGGTTCCATAAATAACGCTATATGCAAATTTTCTTACAGCAGTTTGCATTTTTGTTTTTTCATGCCAAATTTGGTCTTTTTTGTTGTTTTTCTAACAGTTTTGAGTCAGTATGGCCTATTATACATAGCAAAAGTCCATTTTTTAAACGAAAAATGACGTAAATTAGCTATTTTTAGCTTGAGTTTTTTTCCGCGATTTATGTTTTTTTCCGACCCTTAGGAAAAAAACCGGTTTTTTTTTCGGAAAAAAACAGTTTTTTTCCGGTGTTTTTTTCCCACCTCACATCCCTGGGGTGCTATCCCTTGCACAGAAAGCAGGGTTATACGAACTAGTGGGCACATGGATTACAATCGCCTCAACTAACGAAACACAAATAACAATTAACGCCTAAATTAGGCCATACAACCGTGCTTTATGTTTAGAGGGCACCACCCTCATTTTTGAGAATGCTAATTTTTCACCTTGACTGAAAGTAAAAATCCGCCAGATTTTAATCGGTTGTGCTAGAAAGTTGAGCTCTTCAGGTTCTTAAGTCCATATAAAGATTAGTTAACCTGCAAAATTTCGGAACATCCGATGAAGGGTTCTTGAGATATTTACGTTTAAAATTGACGTCTGAAAATTCGGGTCAGCTCATTTCGGAAGGGCATAACTCCAGGCTACAGAAGGCTAGCAGGCTAGGATTTGGCCAAGAAAAACTCTTAGCAAAATCATGCAGAAATATTTTCATTCGGTCAAAAATTGATGGAATGGTGGCGAACTATTTGAAATTATTCGAAAAACTTGAAAAATGACCAGGCGGTCTTTTTTTGGCTAACACTGCAGCTGTTTTATCTATTTGGCGCGAAGAAATCCATAAACTATTCCTCCAAAAAACTACAAATTCAAAGAGGGCTAATTTGGCCGATTTCTGGTTTTGAGCTGGAGCAAAAATGAGACAGTTTGTTTAGCGAATTTGCGAATCTCTGCAAGCACCTCATTGCTGCATGAATATCTGTTTATTAGCGCAATTGTTCAAACTAAGGTGACACAACGAACGTCCCCGAACAGCCAAATAGATTGGATTTCTGTGTTTATAAGAGTCGCCATGTTTTTGCTAATTTGTCATCAAATTAAAAATAAAAAATCTGAGATTATACCTTGGAGGCAAGTTTATGCTGTAAGTCTGTACTTTACCGAGATCAAAGCTTCTCTTTCCACTTGCAGAATGGAGATGAATGGTTTGAGACTCTAAACTCAACTAGCAAAGAATGGAAATCTCAGCTGAGATTTTTCAAATTCTGAATTTTTTTAGTTTTTAAAACTAGGACAGGAGGACTACCAAACGGCTAAGTATAACACATTAGATACAACAAATCTGAACATGTAAACAGTAATTTAGCCAAAAGTCTGTGATGTCAACCATTTTTATCTAAAAATTACGAAATGAGCTGATCGTTCATCCCAAACTGTGTTTCCCCTCCTTTTTTCGAGATGAGGTCTGTATCTGTAAAATAGGTATGCCTAATAAACGCTAAAGATTGCATAGACATTCCAACCAAACTCGAAAATGCTTGGAAAACGTCCAGTTATCGATTTCAAGGGGCCTTGATAAAATATGCAAATATGCAAAAAATGTGTACATATCTCATTTTTGCATGCATATGATATATGCAATATCATATGCATCGGAAAAACCCGATATCGTCCAACCATAGTAAGTAGGTATACCTAGTATTACCTAGTTAATATTCGTGAAAAGTACCTACTGTAGATATATTTACTTTACCTAGTTGCTGGTTACTCTATTTTACCTATTCTGTTCATTAAATAAATCATTCTTGCTTATGTTGAGCTGTTTAATTAACTATCGTGCCACGTGTGTACAAATTTATATTCATCCATTCCATACATACACAATAGACCATTATGTACGTAGTCAAAATTATGTTATTATTGCACTGTACGTGACACCATGCATGTACGGCGAGGGTATTCCACTTACCCTTCGGTTCGGGATTGGGATCCGGAAAGGACTTTTTTCAACATCGCCCCCTCCGAGTAGTTTTTGGAGTAATTTTTAACAACTGTTTAGAATGCAGATAGAAAATCGCTCAAATTGCCTGTGAAACAACGCTTTTTAGCAGTATTGAGCTCCAATTAGCGTGTTTTTACGATATTTAGCCAAAAATTGCGATTTTTGAGCGTTTTTAGTACTCTACCCCGCTCCCCAATTGGGGCTCAGAACCTCCCCCAGCTGGGGTCAGTCAGACATCGAAGCCCCTTCGGCGGATGACTTGTTACATGCATGATTTTTAAGGCGGTTTTATGCTTCTGCCAGTCTAATGGCGCTGGCGTTTCCGCTCTACCTCGCAAATTGCCGGGATGCGGGCTGGCAATCCATTGGATGCCGACAACTCGCCAGGTAGAGCGGGGGGTGCAGAAATGGCAGTGCCATCAGACTGACAAAGGCATAAATGAGCCTTTACTAACAGCTTCCTCCTCAACTTGGCACTGGACATATAAATGCACTCTACGTCCATAAACTCGCGAGGTCGTTCCAAAATACCCCCTCCTCTCAAAATTTAAGTCGACGTCGTTTTTGGTTTACCCCCCGGATAAAAGTACAGTACATCCAGTAATGTCATGTTTTCTTGTTGCCATACTGTACAATCGATTGAATAAATCCCTACAACCAGTCTGGGAAGCTTTTCTGTATGTAGAAACCTTTGCCAGAATCCATACATGTAACAGGTCATCCGCCGATGGGGGTCCCCATCCGCGGGGGGGGGGGTGTCTGGCCTAAGTCGGGTGGGTGGCAGACCCCCCAGACCCCCCTGTTACATGTACAGCTGTATGCCAGAATCTGCTTAAATTGAAAATAATCCAATCAAAGTTCGCTAAAACCTCTTCCCCTTCTCTCCTGCGTCGTCTATCGTCACATTTCGGCCGAACCCCCCTGCCCCTCTGGAACGACGTCGTTTATGGACGGCCCATAGTAGAAAAGAAGCAAAGCAGAATCTTTCATCGATAGTGACAATAAAAGACCAACATAGGCAGGTTGATCTTCTGATTGGTGCCGTATTTTCTAGGTGGCGGCAGTAAGTGGTCGAAATTCGGCTCTCCGTGACTGCCTCTGATCGGCGGCAGAACCACAGGTCGTCGGTTGCGTTCAGCCGCCGCAGCAGCGGCAGGAGAGGGCGGGGAAGAGCGACAGCCGTCCAGGGTCTTGGCTCGGGCTCTCTTCGGCTGCGGACTCTTGTCGATCCGTACGATCGGTAGCGGCGATCGACCCTGACTCAGCGATCGTTGCAGAGTTGGTTTGGCGTCGGGTGGGGACCCTTTGGCCGGTCTATTCATCGCTCTCTACGGCAGCGCCACAGCCCGCTGTGCTTTGGCGCACTAATTAGCTTGTCGAGTTCAGAGCTAGCCGGTTGCCCTCGGCGTTAATCAGTGCTTTGGCTTCTGTGCTAATTGGCCGGCCTTTCATGCGAGACGTCCGGTCCGGCTGTCCGCAACTCTCCAGTAAACATGTTTTGCTAATGGTGGCTCTATTTCCTGCTTCTAGCATGGGTATCTTTGTTGAAGCGAAGCCAATATGCACTGAAAATAGTAAGTGCAAATAAAAGGAAAGCTGAAATTATCGAAACATCAAAACAAAACACTGCTTGATGTACTTTGTACAACAGCACATTTGATTGGTTAGATAGGCTAAGGCTAGCAGCAGCAACCGAAGGAAGTAGGAAGAAAATAAAAAAATTACTGAAGCCCATAGATCGTGTTCTAAATCTGTTAATTTTACCATCGCAATGCCTCGCTAGAGATTTAACGTGAATTACGCTATTTTCTTAGGCAAAAATCAAGCATTCTTGGAAAAATGAATGTCAAGTTTTTCATTGATAAATTGCATCTGAAAGACTAATTAGCTCGTTAATAAACTGCTTCAAGTAGATAACCTAATCGAAGTGGAAGCTGACAAAAACTGCATCGCTTTAGCCATACATGTAACAGATCCCGGGCCCGGCCGGCGTGGTGGAGGGGGCAAGAGTTTTCCGTCAGGTGGGGGTCGAGGGGTTTCGCCCAGAGGAGCGGACCAGAATTTTAAAAAGCTCCAAAACGCTCGGAAATGCGTTTTTAGCACGTTTTTTAAGTAAGGAGGCTAAAAATCGCTATTTTAAGCTGCCAAATAGCGTTTTAGAGCTAAAAAACAAGCAAAAAATGCCGAAAAAGGCTTCCAAAAACACCGATTTTTCTTAAACATCAGCAGTGGAAACGCCAAATTCGGTTTCCAAAGGTTTTCCAAACGAATTTTAAGCTAAAAATTAGTTATTTCTGAGCCCGTTTGTTTGCAATGGAGCCGCTACTACTACTTGCATTTTTGGGTCGGGGTCGCTAAACTGTCTCGGGGGAGGGGTGAAAGGGGTTGGCCTTTCTAGCTAGGGGTAAAGCCCCAAAACCCCCTAGTACAAGTATGGCTTTAGCTGAGTTTGTTTCACACATGTAACAGGGGGGTCTGGGGGGGGGTCTGCCCCCCACCCGACTTAGGCCAGACCCCCCCGGATGGGGACCCCCCCCACCGAGACGATTTCACCGACCCCCCCTCCGATTTTTCTGGAAAGTAAATTTTCGAGCAAATTTTTGCAATTTTTTACACTTTCACACACAATAATTGCCAAAATCGCCTGCAAAACAGCACTTTTTAGCTGTATTTCAGCCCAAATTAGCGATTTTTGGCGATTTTTAGGCCAAAAATTGCGATTTTTCTCGATTTTTGAGCGTTTTTTAGTGCCCACCCCCCTCCCCCAAAATTTTGGCTCAGACCCCCCCCCGGCCGGCGCCAGACCCCCCCCCAACCCCCTCCCCCCATCGGCGGATGACCTGTTACATGTATGGTTTGTTTGTTTGTTTTTGAGTTCCACTGTCCTTCCGGAAACAGCTCAGGACACCACTCGCTCTTTTCAGAGCCCTTCATGGGGTAGCCCTGCCTACAAACAACCCTCCCCTTTGCTGCCATCAGGTAGGTGCTTAGGCAGCGCCGGTTCGGTTCCCATTTACCTACTGGCCATCACCGACTTTCGGCGGTCTGGGTTGGGCTTTACGTCGCTGTTTGTAGACTTGTTTGTATTAGGAGACAAGGACACAGCAGCAGCCGGGAGCAAAAACGATTAAACCGGTCTGCCGAAGGAAGATTCAACGCGTAACAGTGATCTCATCTAACTCTCTCTGTTTTACTCGACTGCCTACCGGTATTTGGACGCGTTGCTGACATGAAATACCTATTGTGTACGTCGCTTATACTATTTCTAAACTTATTTCCAACTCAAAGCACGACTCCTTGCGCTCGCATTGGCTGTATTTATTGTGGCACGCCGAGAATGAAAGAAGATTGTCTTCCCTATTGCCACCACAACTGTCTCTACGTGCCCAGCAGTGTCGGAATGGTTTGGATAGAGGTGCCACAACTTAATTACAGTCTTGGCCAAAAAACAACGTCTGGCCTTTTTTAATTTTCCGAATAATTTCATTCCCTCTATTTTAAACCGAATGAAAAATTTTTTGGCACGTAATAATAATAATAATAATAATAATAATAATAATAATAATAATAATAATAATAATAATAATAATAATAATAATAATAATAATAATAATAATAATAATAATAATAACAATATTAATAATAATAATATTAATAATAATAATCGTGTCAAAAATCTTTTCATTCGGTTGAAAAAATTGACCGAATGACGGCCATTTGAAGTTATTCTGAAGACTCGGAAAAAGGCCAAGCAGGTGTTTTTTGGCCAACACTGTGTTAAATACGCTCTGCTTTAAGAAACCGTCTTCTTCTCAGCCGGAAACTACGGCAGAGGAGGCAGTACAACGTAATGCTCCCTCCACAATTAAGAGCACTCGAAAAACCACCACACAACCGGTAGAAACAACCAAACCAACCGCAAAAACGACTAAACAGACAGTGAAGCCAAAGGACTTTGAGAGCTATTACGACTATCCGGGCTTCGAAGATGAAAAATCGGCCGAGCCAGAAGAAAAGTCAAAGCCGAAATCGGCCTCTGGCTCGAAAGAAGACAAGTCGAAGGCCAAATCATCTAAGGAAAACTATTACGACTATCCGGGCTTGGATGACAGTGGAGCAGAAACTGCGAAAGAACCAGATGGAGAAAGCACCGGCCCAAAACCGACGGCTGCAACATCTGCGCCCAGAGACGTTTGTTTTACTGGTTTTTACTATTTGAGTAGATAATTGAAAAGGATTCAGTTTGACAGCATGGAAGAAGTGTATGATTATCTGGACAAACTGGAAGGCAGAGCACCAGACAGCGAACAAGTGGCAGCTCCGACTCCCGAGACCTCCAAGAAAGGCACATCGGAACCGGCACTCGTACAGCTGGTCAAGTTTTCGTTTGACCCCGTCACTTCGCCTATTGACGGCAAGCCCGTCACTCTGCCGCCGGATCAACTGTGGACTGAGTCGTCGCCCCAACAATCTGGATTCAGTCGGACAGAAAAAGCGTCGAAATCGTGGTCAGGTCGATCTTCGTCGAGAAATCAGCAGGGATCCGGAGGCTACAGTCGCACCGAATCCATTGTGCGGTCGAGTAGCGGAAAACAGCAAGGCTCTGGATCGACGAAAGTACTGTAAACTGGTGAACAGTAGGCACTGTATTCCGCTTATGGTGCCAGTACCTAGGCTAGTGGCACCATATATGGTACCCCCACGTTCGGGGACTGTGATATGGTACCGGCACCCTAAATGGGGCCGTCCATAAACGACGTCGTTCCAGACGGGGGAGGGGGGTCAGCTGAAATGCGACGATAGACGACGCGCCAGGAGGGGGAGGGGGTAGCACAAAACGACGTCGCTTTTTTCGGAATTTTAGGGAACTTTGAATGTATTATTTTCGATTTATGTACATTCTGTCAAAGATTTCTACATTCAAAAAGCTTCCCAGAGTGGTTGAAGGGATCTATTCAATTCACTGTACAGTATGGCAAGAAGAAAAAATGACAGTACTGCATGTACTGCACTTTTATCGGAGGGGGGGTAAACCAAAAACGACGTCGCCTTAGGGGGAGGGGGTCCCCAGGAACGACGCAAGACGATTTTGGGGGGAGGGGGGTCCGAAAAATCGGGATTTTGGAACAACGTCGTTTATGGACGGCTCCAATGGTACCGGCACCCATGGGCATGGGTAGGTACCATATACTGGTGACGGTACCATATATGGTGTCGGTACCGTATATGGAACAAAATTTGAATGAAGTGGTACCATATATGGTACCGGTACAGTTACCAATTCGAAGGTAGGGGTACCATATACACTGTATGGTACGGTCACAGTGGCCGAACGTGGGGTACCAACCATATATGGTGCCAGTACCATAAACGGGGTACCTACAATGCCTGACTGTTGAATGCGTATGTACTAATAGAGGTTTGATTGGACTGTTTCAGACAGCGGGCAGCGGAAGAGGTACGAGAGGTAGACAGTCGAGCAAAGCTGAAGAATCGATCGCAAAAGACATAGCAGACAAAGAAGCGAAGAAGTGTTGTCAAAAGAAAGGACTCTGGCTCGGATGTCAGCAGTACTGCACGCTATACATGCCGTCCTCAAAGGTAGGCTAGGCTTTTCCTTGCCCAATTTGAGCCAATGCATATAGATAATAAAGCTAACCACGGATTGGGGTTGTCCGCGCACCAGCTACAAGCTTCTGTGGAGCTGTCTGGCCCGCTACAAAGACCGTTCGAGTTGCTGCGCTAGAGTGCCGAAGCCTTGCAAAGAGTTGTGCCGTCCTACCAAAACAGACCCCTCCAAGTTGAGTGTGGGAGTGGCGCTAAGGTGCAGCAAGCACTTCGACCAAATTCTCCGTTGCTTCCATCACCCTGCTAAACTGAAACGAAAACGACGCCGATTCAGACGCAGAAGGAAACGTGTGCGACGAACCTAAAATTGAGATCCACATGGCACTCTTTCTTGTCTTGTGTATATACGTACGTAATAATAGTTTGAAACTTTGAAACTTTATACGAACCGCATGATATAGCCTAGTGACTAGTCACGTCATACATGTAACAGGTCATCCGCCGAAGGGGGGTTGGGGGGTCTGGCGCCGGCCTGAGGGTTGGCCACTAAAAACGCTCAAAAAGCCAAGAAAATCGCTAATTTGGGCTGAAATACAGCTAAAAAGTGCTGTTTTGCAGGCGTTTTTGCTAATTTTTGTGTCTGAAATTGTAAAAAATCGCAAAAATTTGCTCAAAAAATTACTTGCCAGAAGAATCGGAGGGGGGGGTCGGGAAAATCGTCTCGGATGGGAGGGGTCCCATCCGAGGGGCTGGCCTAAGTCGGGTGGGGGCCTAATCCCCAGACCCCCTTTTACATGTATGAGTCACGTGTAAAACGTCATGTTACGCAGTCGTAGATAATCTAATCAAATTACAGTTTACTCGAGTCAGATCATCTATGTACACAACGTAAATGTATAACTTTTAGTTTAACACTATTTTCCATCTAAACACTCGTACAGTGCTTTTTGCAAGGTAGCCCAGGTGCGGACCAAGTCACCTTTTCCGCTTTTGATTCCGTTTGTGACGTAAGCAAAGGACAGTTCATGTTTCAAGTCCATCTTCACGTAGGAGCCGCCCACTCCTGGATGGCCCACCTGCCAATCACCCTGTGCACTAAGACGCATTTTACTAGAAACATGAAAGTTTTGCTCTAACAGTCTGGCGCTTAATGCCGTTTATGGTACTGGCACCATAAATGGTACCGGTACCAAAGCTAGTGGCACCATATATGTACTGTTGTTTGGTATTGGATTCTAAGAATGTGTATGTGAATGCACAATCACTGGCGAATGTGTATGGTAATTTGTGTATACACAATCAAAAACAATGTGTATTTTTGTGTATGGTAAATGTGTATGTGTATACACAAACAACAGTACATATATGGTACCCCTACCCACGGCCATGGGTGCCGGTACCGTATATGGTGCCAGTACCATAAAGGCGTTAATTGGCAGACTGTCTTAGTACCTCAATCTCATCAGGAGCGGTTGTGTGCATGAACCCATGACCTCTGGGAAATGGCAGACCAATGGTGGCATCCGGTTCGTGCACAAAGGTTGGTCTGCTGACCCTGTTCAGTACATTCGGATCGACCAATTGACCACTAATGACCAGCGAGAATAATTTGGCTAGCGCTCCAGCCGTTCCGATGCCGTTACCAGAGGGGATCTCTAGTTGATGAATGTCTGGGCTGTTGAAGACTATGTAATCGAGATTCTAGAACCAAAGCTTGCAACGGTTCACATAATTCATTCGGATCAATACGTCAATGGACATCCACGGCACGTTCTGGCCCAGTTCCCTGACCAGCGATTGGCCAGGTTTGAATTGAATCCAAATCAACCAAAGCATTACGACCAACGAACGGAAATCATGCCATATTTGTCCAAAGACGGCACCCAAGCCTTCCAGAGATAATCTGGCTACTCGATGCTCTAATGCTGGTGGCAATCCTATATAAAAATCGATGTCTGAAAAAGGTAATCTTGACTTTCTATCTGAGTCTGCTTGTTAGCACCAAAAGGTTCAGCGATCTCTTCTGTAAAAAACTGTCCTAAACTGCGTTGTTTTGGATCCACTCTGCGGATCAATTGGTCAACCAGCCAGCCATAAGTCAATGCATGGTATCCGCTGATTTCAGCACTGGGAGTCCATTTTGGACGTTGCTTTTCGAATAACTCGCTCATTTTTCTGTGGTCTCTCACAGCTTCCAACGCAATTTCGTTGTCCAGTGCTGCTAGTCCCGCCTGAATTTTGTATAGAAGGTACATACGTACGTACAGCTTCAGCTTGTTAGTTTTCTCGTAACCCTTTAAGAATCAATGCCTTTCGTTTTGAGCAGCAAAGAATATGTACTGTAGGTCTCTGAATATAAGCACAAACAAGTTTTGTGTGCCCACCCAGTGGCGTATCCAGGGGGGTGTAGGGTGTGTACACCCCCCCCCCCCTTTGCGGTGGAGGTAGGAAGAAAAAGCCTGTCAAAAATATATGAAACTAATGAATTATGTACTAAAACCGTCTATTTTGTGCTCAGAATGCCTTCTAAATGCGTTTTTGAAGGCCAAATTCTCAAAATTTTCTCGCCCTGGTCGGGCAGAAGCCCAACCAGGCCATTATAAACTACTAAAACTTGTAATTTCTGTTGATTTTAAGCTCGGAATGCGTTTTAAACGCGTTTTTGAAGGCTAATTTTGCTAAATTTTCTTACCCTGGTTGGGCAGCGGCCCAACCAGGCACTTTCAAAATTTTACACCCCCTTTCCAAAATCCTGGATACGCCACTGTGCCCACCGCTTGTGTTCATTATGTATGTTGGGTGTTTGTGTTCTTCGTGTACAAATGCGTACAGTATGTACGCGTTAGCTAGGGCCTATCGCAGTCCGAAAACTGAATAGTTTATCGAAAAGCGGTTAGAAACTACCGCTCAAAGGCATACATGTCGCTGGGTTTTTCCGTGGGGGGGGGGGCCTTTTTCAAATCCCAAATTGGGTTTTGGGACCAAGTCCAAAGTGGGTTTTGCGACCTTTTTTGGGGTCCAAAAGTGGGTTTTGTCGACCTTTTTTTAGAGATTTTGGGGCGAAAAATGGCAAACCCTATTTGGACCGAAAAAGCTTTATAAACCCTGTTTTTGCATTAAAAATGCCTTGAAAACCCTGTTCAGGTTGAAGAAAATGCCTTAAAAACCGAATATTGAAACAATGAATGTAATAAAAAGCTGTTTTGCGCTCAAAATACGTATTGAATATGAGTTTCAGCGATAAGATACAGATTGAAATGCGTTATATTGACTAAAAATAGTTCAGAGAACCCTAATTTCGATTCTAAGGCACGCGCAAAACCCTGTTTTGACTTATAGGATTACTAAAAAAAACCTATTTAGTGATTAAATGCAGTTCTTGAACCCTGTTTAGGGTTTCAAAGCAGCCTAAAAACCCTAATCAGGGTTTAAAAGAAACCTGAAAACTTTGTTTAGGGTTTCTAAGTAACCTAAAAACCCTAATCAGGGTTTGAAAGTAACCTGAAAACCTTAATCAGGGTCTAAAAGTAACCTGAAAACCCTGTTTAGGGTTTCTAAGCCTTACCAAACCCTGTTTTGGGTTGTAGGGTAGGCGAAAACCCAATTTTGTGCTGCAGAATGTATTGTCTGGGCTAAAATTTTCTTTACTTTGGAATCCAAAAGTGGGTTTTCAGGTCCCCCCAAAAATCCGCTGGGGGGACTTTTGCCGAAAAATCGGGCTTGGGGGGCCGGCCCCCTTTACACCCCCAACGACATATATGCTCAAAGGTGTCACTCTATATTAAAAAAAGTAAGACCTGATGACCAACCAGCATAGCTACGGTCATACATGTAACAGGTCATCCGCCGATGGGGGGAGGGGGGGTTGGGGGGGGTCTGGCGCCGGCCGGGGGGGGTCTGAGCCAAAATTTCGGGGGAGGGGGGTGGGCACTAAAAAACGCTCAAAAATCGAAAAAATCGCAATTTTTTGGCTAAAAATTGCCAAAAATCGCTAATTTGGGCTGAAATACAGCTAAAAAGTGCTGTTTTGCAGGCGATTTTGGCAATTTTTGTGTGTGAAAGTGTAAAAAATTGCAAAAATTTGCTCGAAAATTTACATGCCAGAAAAATCGGAGGGGGGGGTCGGTGAAATCGTCTCGGGGGGGGGGGGGGGCCCCCATCCGGGGGGGGTCTGGCCTAACTGGGGTGGGGGGCAGACGAGCCCCCCCAGACCCCCCCTGTTACATGTATGGCTACGGTGATGTTTTCTTTTCCGTTTTGCCCAAATTCTGGCCAATAGTCCGTGACGAGTCGGTCGTAATTCACCAATCTTTGACTGACAGCCACAGCTACACACAAAGCTACAACTGCCTGAAAATAATTTTGCGCCTTAAATTGCGCCCACTCAACTGCACGCATTTTGTAAAATTTGAAATAGTCAAGAAAGAATTTTTTACCTTTGTAGCGGAGAAAACTACCACAATCGTGTCCCGTCTCCAAGGCCGAAGAGAAGCCTTATCAGCGTAACCTCCCCATAAATCGACCACGAGCTCTCCTCTGTGGTAAACCGCAAACGCTGCGCCTTCGTGTTCCCATCCTCTCTCGAAATTCTCTCTGCATTCGCAGTCTTTTTTAGTTCAGCAACGCTGTATGCTAATTTTCTCACTTGAATACTTTATAGATCTTGTGGTAAGTTTCATTGACAACCTTTCCTTCAATCAGTGCCGGCAACGGACGTTTGAAATACTGAGTAGCTACTTTGAACAGTACGGCAGTAAATGCAACCAAAACTATTGCTCTCATTGATAACATGACTAAAACTGGATAGTCTAAAAGGCGTTGTTGCCTGCGCGCCACTGTAAATTGTTAAACCATTGATCCGTGCAGACTCAACCTGTCATTTATGTACCTCACGCCAACATGCACGCAACACAAACATGACTTTTTAATACAAATACTCATGAACACGTGGATACACCATTTATCTATAATCGGTTTCATCTTGCTGTAACTTTTCAATCAATTTCGCTGAACACAACATACAAATAACCTGAGAATTTTTACTCTCAAAACTTTAGTCAAGTCTCTCACTTCAATCACAGGTTTTATGCACTTTTCCGTGTCCACCATTACATGTAGACAATTGAGTGGACACATGGAAGTCTAGTGGTTGAAGTGAGAGACTTGACCAAAGTTTTGAGAGTAAAAATTCTGAGCTTATTTGTATGTTGTGTTACAAATTCAGCGAAATTGAATTGCGAGCAAGAGGAAACCAATGATGGACAAATGGCCCGCCCTGTATATACAGGGTCCTCCAAAAAAAGCAGATTTTTCGCTGTAGCAACCGCAAATCTCAACCGATTTGAATGAATCCTTTTTAAATGAAAGATAAATAAATCCTTAAAAGATTGCTGAAATTTTCATTAATTTACTCTGCTTAGTTCCTGAGATATTGGCTCTCAAAGTCAAAACAGTGATTTTAGCAGTGAACAAGAGGGATTTTTTATTATTCTGCACTTCGAAATAAAACGGATTCCTGCTACTGCTAAGGGTTATTGGAGGCTTTACTGGTGACACAGAAACTCGGTTTACTTCAACACTAAAGTATCATTAGCCCCAGCAGTAGGAATCTGCTTTATTATGAAATGCAATGGAATCGCTCTTGTTCTTTGCCAAAATCTGTTTCGACTTAGAGGGCAAATATTTCAAGAACTGAACTGTGAATCTCAATGAAAATTACACCAATCTTTGAAGAATTTATCAGTCTTTCATTCAAAAAGGATTCATTCAAATCGGTTGAGATTCATGGTTGCAAAAGTAAAAAATCTGCTGGTTTGTTCTTATCACTCTTGTTCATTGCCAAAATCTATTTTTTGACTTTGAGAACAAATATCTCAGGAACTGAGCAGGCTATAGTAGTATACAAGGGGACACTCTGAGTCTTATGACGTCACGACCGATTATAATAGCCGCTTCGCGGGCGACGGCTATGGCTATCGCGCCGCATTCCGATGACTCATTATTACACTTTAAAGAACCGGTTGCTCGTTATAATCACGTCGCGTCTGTAGTATATAAATGGCGACCCATTGTTGGTTTGTTTATTCCGATTATGTTGACCAAGAGTAAGCGGTTGATTTTGGAAAAACTCTGTTACAATAAATCCTTCGGTTTTACACCACCCAGGAAACTATGGTTACGTGCTCGAAGGATAGACCCCTCAATTACTCTAAAAGAGACCACACGGTTTCTGTCTATGATACCTTCTTACACGCTCCACAGGCAAGTGACCAAGCCGAGAAATTCGATTTGGAATCGATGGATTATGACAACCTACCCGGGACAGACGGTGGCAGTGGACATTTGGTTCCTGGGACGAGGAACAAAGTCGATTTACCCCAATGCCCTGGTGGCTGTGGATGCGCTCTCAAAATTTGCTGCGGTTGCTCCAGTCAAAATCCTCAATTCAAGAAATGTTGCAAATGCGATGAAGAAAATCATCAAAAGCTACCCATTTCGCATAAACTCTGTCTATGCCGATAAGGGTTCGGAGTTTATTGGCAAGCCATTCAGAGACGCGATGAAAGACAATGCTATCGAGGTGTATTATGTATCTGGAGACAACCCCTCAAAGACTTCATTGGCTGAATCGCTCATCAGATCACTGAGACTAATACTGGGAAGAATCATAACGTCCAAAACGGAGACCAACGGCTGGAAAGCTGTAGAACAAGCAGTAACAATCTATAATAACTCTCCCCACACTGGAATCGGAAATAGATCTCCGGCCAGTGTGACTGAAGAAAACTCCGGCGATGTTCTCGCCGATGTGACAAGGAGACGATGGAAGTTATTGGCTAAAAATGAGAAAAACTTTTATCCTCCAAAATTCAAACTTGGTGATATGGTTCGAAAGTTGGAATTGAACAGGCAAGGAGCCTTTGACAAAATCAACTTACCTCGTTGGAGTAAACAGCTGTTCAGTATATATAAAGTCATTCCAACTCTTCCCCGCCCCAGTTACCAACTTGTTAACCCAGTGGACGGTTCTGTCCTGCCATCGACTTTCCCAGAGAAATCGCTACAACTCCGACATAATGTCTGAATTTTGTGTGTATCTTACATAGTGGATGATCGTGAACTGTTGCTATTTCCTAATAACACTGTCGACTTGAAATAGTATGCTCATTGTATAGCGAGTCGATATCATGCATGGTCATCAGTTAGCCAAAATTTGTGGTGAACTCGATAAAATTATAAAACCATTCTTTCGTGGTCTATTCAATCCCAACAGATTGAACGATGCGATCGAGATGGTGGATCCGAACAGAAAGAACTTTGTGATTTTCAATACAGATGTTTTGGAAGGTACTCACTGGGTTGCTGCATTCACAGATTTGGCGAACGAGAGCTATTTTATCGATTCATTGGCTCACCCTCCCAGCCACTATAATCTGGAACAGTTTTTCGAACAAACGACTGGTGGTGACTTTCACATATTGCCAAACCGTGTCCAAGGCTCAAACTCGATGGTCTGCGGTATCTATGTTGTATTCTTCGGTCACTTTCTGTGCGCCGGTCAACCCATGCAAAGCATTATGAAGAAGCTTAAAGGGCGAAATGATCAACACGTGATCGAATGGTTCAGAAACAACTATTCTATAAACTTGAATGGAAATTTAGTTTAACTCAATGAACATTATTGTATTGTCACGTGCGGTCAAACGTCTATGCCTAGAGATTGTATAATCAACTTAAACTTGCGAAATCAGTTTGGAAATGTTTTGTGATTTTACTCCAATGACTCATCGAGTGGAACAGAGTATACATAATCGGGTGACAGCAAGTAGCGCTTTATATAAAATGGTTGTAAACCTATGCGTCTAGCAACTACAGAATAAATAGCAGTGTCATTGTGTCTTGTTCGAAATCCTCTATTTACAGCTTCCACTGGTCGCCCTTCAGTCAATGCTTTGCGAAAATTTTCAAATCGCAAAATGTCTCGGTTGGTTCTCTTGGACACGCCTTTGGCTGCGTGTTTTATAGTCTCGCCAGTTTCGTCAGCCATAATATAGCATTTTGCGGACAACCCAATAAAAGCCTTGGCCCGATTCTCCACTTTGAAAAGTCCCGGCGTCCTTTTAGTGTAAGCTTCTGCTTCCGGGGTTCGATCATCGACGATGAAACTGTACTTTTCAGCTAAAAATTCGTTCTTCATATGCGGCAGCACCAAGTCTTCGGGGTTTTCGCTGGACCAGCTAACTATTATGCTGTCCGTGTCTGATCCACAAATGGCCAGTTTCGTGTGGTCGAAGTATTTGAGCAGGTAGCTGTGGACGAATTTTAGCAAGTTCAGTTTTGCCGCCCCAAATACGGCCACTGCTATTTGCACTGGTAGATCGAATTTTATGACTTTTGGTCTTAGCTGTACTTCTGCATAGTCTGTAGCTAGCTCCAGATGGCTTCTGTAGGTCGGGCCGTTCAACAGAGTCTCGAACTTGTCCAGTGTTACGATTTTGTGTTCACTCCTCTTCTCGGGGTTGTACGCAAATTTACCCCACGCGCTGGCTCCCATGTGTTTGGCCATGTTTGTTTTGATGGGATTTTTAGTCCTGTCACCTTCTCTGCGCATATCGGCCGTCTGCCTTTCATATTCTTTGAATGGAAAGTGTCCTCCTTGAAATTGAATGATTTTGTGGACCTTCTTGATGATGACACCGATTCCACAAATGTAGCGCAGCAGTGGAGTGTAAACGAGCACTTCTTTTCCGGTCATGCACGCTACCAGGTTACGTCTGGGTTTGATAAATGGTGTTCCATTGGCTTCTGCCTGCTCGAGAAGAGGTGGAGGGACCATTTTTTGGTTGATGTCCATGTGTCTGATGATCGGTGGAAACATTTTCAGCTTTTCATAGTGAGGGTGGTTGGAATCCGAGTATAGATCTACCACAGCGAAACCAAAGATTTGTCCACTTTGGAGCTTGTTGATAACATCTCGCTCCTCTAACTTCTGCGCATTACCACCGAATCGCTGCGGACCCAATGTCCACGTTGAAACGAACTTTTTCAGGGCAGGATCAGTGCGCAATGTTTGCTTGAATTCGCATTCTTGCATGACAAAGAGACGGTAGTGATTCTTTTCCCACACTTCATTCCGAGCTAACGTGGCCTCCCTCATGTCATTATAGGTTTTTCCAGTGATTGGACTGATTTCTTCTGAGAGCTTGCTAACTGGACAGCTGGGATTCCAGCAGCCGTGACTGTGGCATCCATCGAACTCGAAGATCGTATCTGACTGTGCACAGTAACCATCCGGTCTCCACTGTCTGCCGTGAAAGAACACTGGCTCATTTCCGTTTAGTTTGTGTTGAATGGGCCATTTCAGTTTGCTAGCCATGAAGTCCAACCACTGAATGGCGGTAGTGGCTAACTTTTCACCTCCCAGATGTGGGTAGAAACCGTCTTCGGGCTGGCGAACCAAGTAAGGGCCAACTGGCATTTCAGAAGCGATCGCGTGCAGGTATTGGTTGTTCGAGTCCCAACTTTCAACCAGTTTTGTGAGGTGCGTTGAATTGGGGGCTATTGGAGTCACATCCGCTTCTTGGTGTCTGGTGAAAATTTCTGCCAGTCCACCAGTGAGCCCTTTGCTCCTCAACAATTGCAACGTTTCCTCTTCTGGCACCACAAAGTAAGTGTTGAGTGGAGCGGTTGAGAGCAAAACTGGAACGATAGCTCCTTGAATCGTGCAGTGGTCTGTGAAAAGGTCCACTCCTTTCTCAACCCATTGTTGTTGGAGAGTTTCTAGGGCAGGGACCATGCATAGGCAGTCGATTTTACAGTATTCGATGAGCCAGTCATAGAGATTGTCACAACCGCTTTGATGCCAGAGCTTCTTGAATTGTTGGTAGTTTTGTTCGATTTCCTCTTCTGTTTTCCCAAGAGTGTTGACATTGGTGAGGTCTGAGACGAAATCCGACTTTTCTGGCATTCCAAACTGTTCCAAATCGTAGGCGTTGTCAATGTTTTTGAGTAGAGTGTAGGGAAACCAGGCTTTGTCAACCTTTTCAGTCTGATCTTTGGCAAAGTTGGCCACGAAGTCCCCCAATGGAATAGTCTGACCACCGAGGTAGTTGAGCACATCCAAAACTCGCAGCTTATTCGTGAGAATGGCATCATAACGGGTGGCGCCATTTTTCAGCAGAAACTGAATTCCAGTCTTTGGCTTGTCGCACTCCTCTTTCTCCTCCTCATCGATATCTTCCTCCAGAAACAGTCGATTGTCTTCTTCCGCCTCACCACTTGTCTCAGTGCTTTTTAGATCTTCGATTCCCATGCTGTCAAACTTTTCCAGTAGTGGGAGCAGGTGCTCTCTCATCAGAGGTATATCATAGGATCGGCCGTTGAACGCGAGCACATTGATGGTTTCCAGCCGATTTTCTAACTTGTTCCGAAGTCTTTGCACCCTTTTGAGGTACTGCGCCTGTCTTTCATTTCCTTCCAGCTGTGATATTAGGTCGTCTAGTTGGTCGAAGATGTACTGTGCGCGTTGCATGTTTAAGTCTTTTGCCATCAAGCGCCAGTGTTCCAGTTGTGAGAGAAACTGCTTTAGATATTTGTCCGGTTCCTCCTTGTGATTGACATAGGTTTTCACAGTCTCTCCGGGGATGTTGGTAGTGGTGCAGAGAACAATGGCCTCGTGTTTGAACTCAAAAGTCATTTTTGAGGTTGTAAGTTCTGGCACGTTTTCCATTCTGCTTTCGGTATCGAATACCGCGAAGTAAGGTTGGAATGGGTCGGTGGTTTTCTTCAGAAGCACTCCCACCTTTTCAAGCTGCTCCACGATGAGCGGTCGACTCGAGTACTTGCCAGTTTTCACAATGGTTTTAATTCCACCTTTGCATTTGTTTAGGTGACGGTTATTATCTCTTTCGGTGCGAAAAAGCTTGTCACATTTGTGGCACTGGTATCCACCCAGAAATTTATGTTCCTTTCCAGGTTTTATAAGACAGAAGTGTTTTTCTTGAAAGGCGACTACTTGACATATTCCATTGCGTTTTCCTTCTTGAGCTAATCTGATGAGCTTCACTCGGTCCGATTCTCTGCTCATCCCATACACTTTAATGCCAACATCGAAAATGTTCTCAACCAATTCCAGCTCTCCGATCGAAATGCCTTTGAAGTTGGTGAAAGATATCTCGCGTTGCGCATAGTAGCTCATTGCCAAGCGTTTTGCTTCACTCTCACAACTCCTCCAGCTTTTCTTTGAGAGATAGACGGCCAGGCAGCGAAAGAAACATAGGCCGTCATTGAGCAGACACTTTCCATTCGAGTTTGTGACAAAGCAGAACAGGCTTTTATTGTTGAGCAGGTAGGGCGGAAAGTCCGAAGGGGATAGACCTCCGCGAAGTGGAAAGGTGTTGAGTGGTACAGCAGTAAACTCTAGATTCGTTGGTTGCAGGTAGACGTACCTAGTACAGATGGTAAATACTAGGATTTTCAAATACATATGTATGCAAACAAAACGAATTGTTAGAAACAGAGCTGATACTTGTTGTACAACCATTTAATGAAAATTTGCTTTTAATACAAGAAGGAAAATAGTCTGAAAAAAAATTTTTAGGACTAAACTGGCTGAAACAAAAATACTAAGTCTAAATCGAGTAGAAATTTGGTAATATTTCGAATTCTTTTTAGATCAAGTTGTTCCTTGGCTGAAAACAGAAATTATTTGTTGACTGAAAGTGAAATTTTTATGGGTGAAAGCAAATGTTTGAATCAAATTATTGCCTGACTGAAACTGAAATTTTTACTTGACAAAAGCAAAGGTTTGAATCAAATTATTGCCTGACTGAAACTAAAAATTTTTATTTGACAAAAGCAAAGGTTTGAATCAAATTATTGGCCGACTGAAGCAGAAATTGGGAATTGTAAAGAAACCTTTAGACGAAAGTATTGGGTGACTGAAATTATTAACTGGGTGAAACCTATGAAATCTCAGCGAAAAGAAAATTTTTACTTGATAAACCAAACTATTGATCGACTCCATGTTGAAATTTTTTAGCACAAGTATCAAATATCGCCACTTTCTATGATTAGAAATATAGAAACCGTTTGCATATGTATAAAAACAAAAAAATATAACTGTGGTACCTAGAGTTGGGCGCGTAGTGAACCATTTTTTCGTCAAAGTTCTGGTGCGCAAGTTCGTCAATTGCTTTGTTTAAGTCCTGTTCCGTCTGTATCAGCAGAGGTTTAGCGTTCAATCGCGTTTGGTAGTCTGGTTGGCGCCAAACAACTCGTCCAGTTTTCTTATCGAGTAGAATCAGGCCGGCTTGAATGTTCACTTTAAACACGGCCCCGCTACCTTCTCCGCCGGCTTCGCGTTGATAAACAGTTTTCAGTTTCTGGGCAATAGTGTGCGAGTCCAGCCGGTTGACTTCAAAATTGTATCGAGTGAATGTGTTGAAACGATTTTGCTCCGTTTGAATGAGGCGGTTATTAACGCGAATCAACTCGGCGACCGCATCATCGGTTTCGATAGGTTTTTCCCTTGGTGGTTGATGCAGGTCGAGATAATTAAGTCCAGTGTCAGAAGGCTTTGTAGAGGGTAGTGGCAGGTCGATGTTGAGGGCACTTAGAAGGGAGACTGGCTGACCGATTTTCGGTCGTTTGGCAGCTGGGAGAACAGTTTTGTTTGTAACTTTCCTTTTGGGGGGCATAGTACATGGATTTGGCATTAACAGAGCAACAGCGTGCCAGGCGAGAGAATGCGAGACTGGCGGAGCGGCCGCTTATAAACCTGGGCCGCAACATGTTCGGACATGTTTATGATTCATTATGATGATGAAATGTTGTGCAATCGCCGAGGTGACGTCATTATTATTGTGAAATTTCCCGCTACTGCACCAGACCTGACCAGCAGTTGCGAAACTAGCGGACCAGACGTGATTAAAACGGCCCAGATTAACCGGTTCTATAGTGTAATAATGACTCATCGGAATGCGGCGCGATAGCGATAGCCGTCGCCCGCGAAGCGGCTATTATAATCGGTCGTGACGTCATACGCCTCAGAGTGTCCCCTTGTATACTACTGCTATCTTAATAAACATTGCATCAATCTTTCAAGAATTTATTTATCTTTCATTTAAAAAAGTATCCATTCAAATCGGTTGAGATTTGCGGTTGATACAGCAAAAAATCTGTTGGGTTGTTTTTTTGGCGGACCCTGTAGATAGAAAGGGGAGTGAAAGAAAGCTAAGGTTCATACAGTTTTTCCGAATTTACACCGATTAAACAATACATTCCAGAATTTAGCATGGTGCATTTGCATATAGTACGTACGTATACAGGGTAGTGATGCAACCGGGATCCCGGTATTTCCCGAAGAACCGGGAATTCCCGGTATTTTCAATCCCGGTTCACATTCTCTAATACCGGGAAATACCGGGAATACCGCAAAATATATTTTACAGCAGTATTGACAGTTTGTTGCAGATACTATGTATTTCAGTGACATCTGCTGTATAACCAACGTTTTTCACCAGTACCAGCGGCACGCAAAACTTAAAGAATATGTTTTCAAATTACTGCTCCTTGCTAACTTTGAGCAAACAGCCATGTTTTGCAGCTTTTCCTTTTGTTCCAAATATTTTTATATTGGTTCAGGCCGTAAACTTTATGTTTCTAAGTTTCCAACCTTATAAAGGCCTGCAATTGAGCAAAGCCATTCATTTGATTGGCCGTTCTTACAAAACTCTTTCGGTCCAATTGACATCGAGCTGCCTGGTGCCTGCCAAACCAACTCACTAACCCATTCAACATAAATCTGATCTGACAGTTTCCTGTAGTTTAGCCCGTTAAGAGAGAAAATTCTTGAGAAGACCGACTAGAAATTGTATGAATAGCTAAGCCGGATGTTCAAAACATTTATGTTCTATCATGCTGCATGCGTTTTGATCGATTTCCCGGTATTTCCCGGTTTTTCCCGGTATTCTCATTTCCCGGTAATCCCGGTTTTCCCGAATCCCGGTATTCCGCTCCCGGTTGCATCACTAATACAGGGGGTTTCAAAATTTCGCCAAAAAAGAAAGGTTGGGGGCTCTAGAGGTCCCTGGAGCCTTATTTGGGACCAGGAAAGGGCCCCTCAGTGCCATTTATTCCTGACCCCTTTGATACACATTGCGTTTGTTAGTAGAGGGCTGCACAGTAGCCGTTCTAATATGCAGCATTAGACAAACTTTGCGTCGCAGGATGGAGTTGAAAATGAGGTACAAAAACGGATTGAAAGCAGCGTTGACGGTACACCAGAAACTCATTAAGGGAGGGCCCCAGTAGGTGTGTGCAGGTACGACAAGGAACAACAGAACTGCAGAGAACAGAAACACGCCGATTATCACGCCTTGCAACAGAAGCTTGGTCTCCGTCCTGTATCTCCTATTTTGGTCTGAAGGTCGCTCGTTTCCTCGTTGCTTACGAATATGCCAGTAAATAGCCAGATAGATGCACATACATAAAGGTGGCACAAAGAGGTGCATAGAAAACATGCAGCGATAATGGTAGTGCAGCGAGCTGTGGTTGAAGTATATGAAACAGTTAGAAATGTGGATCTGTGTCACAACTGCCAGCACGCAAATCCAAGCTACCACTACAGTCCACTTGTTGGCTGCAGCCTCAAACAAGCGTTCGTTCCAATTGGGACTCAAAAAGTAGCAAAACCGCTGCAAAGCCACTAGAAAACAGTGCGCCAAAACGGCATTAACGAAAAAACAGTGGACTGCTCCAAAAGCATTCAAAATTGGCACACTATACAGAGCGCGACCGGCAAAAGTTAACGGAATCATAAGAAAGACGTTGGACAAAGCGTAACCGCAATCACTGACTGCCAGATCAGTTATGAGCTTGTAGAACGGATTTCGCAACTGCGACCAATATCGCAGAAGCGCCAGACAAACCACCACGTAGAGAGCAAGCCCTGTCGATGTGACCAGCGTATAGCTGAAGCCTGCAGCCACTCTCAATCTGCTACTGATCGAGTTATTCATCTTGCTCAATTGATATGATCTGATCTATAAGCAAAGGTAAGAAAGATATCGCCTCCTGACCCTTTTTTCTAGTTTTTCAAATATGACTATAAAGGTTCCCGCAGAGATTGATTAAGTTAAAATATTTGGCCAATATCCGATGAAGATGAAGGATTGTTAAGAGTCGGTCCACGAAAAAATCAAAAATTGGTCTGTACAGCTGATTTTTCAAAATCACCGCACAGATGTGAAACTTTCAGCGATTGAAGACCATGAAAAGAAATGAAAAAGTTTGCCATCCGATTTTCTCTAGCTGCATTTGAACCCAAGTTATGGACCCTCGAAAATCGGGATTTTGGCACTCTCCAGTGGCACCACCCTAACTTTGAACGGCTGCGGTTCACTAGTCTGTGGACGAAGTGTTATCAGTTATGGCTCGTTAGAAAGACCTTTCCAAGTACTTTCAAGCGCTTCTGTCAAATTTTCAAAAAATTGGTCTGATCTTGTGCAATTCGCCATAAACTTTAACAGGCCATATCTTAAAATTGAACATGGTATCTCAAAAAGTGACTATCATATTCGGAATCTCTGTTCTTTTGTGCATCTAACGGTACCAACCATATTTATATGGAGTTGCAATCTGACAGTCAAACGATCAGTTGAAAGTAGGGTGGTCGGACACTCAAAAATCCGGTTTTTTTGCACTTTTCGGTCACCCACCAAACTTTGAACGGCTGCCATTCACTAGTCTGTTGACCAAATGTTATCAGTTATGGCTCGTTAGAAAGGCCATTTCAAGTAGTGCCAAGTGCTTTTACCCGTTTTTCAAATGATTGGATTGATCTGGTGCGATCGGCCCTAAACTTTAACAGGCCATATCTCAAACTTGACCATGGTATCTTAAAAAGTGACTATCATATTCGGAATCTCCGTTCTTTTGTGCATCTAACGGTACCAACCATTTTTATATAGAATTGCAATCTGACAGTCAAACGATCAGTTGAACGTAAGGTGGTCAGACACTTTCAAAAATCGAGTTTTTTGCGCTTTTCGGTCACCCACCAAACTTTGTCCACCTGTCATTCACTATTCTGTTGGCCAATTATTACCAGTTATGGATCATTTGAAAACTAATGTGACGTATTCCATGGTGGTCTTGTTACTGGTCAAAAATTTTTGAGGCATTATGTGCAATTTTTCCTGGACTTTGGTGAGTCGTATCTCAAAAGCGAATTATTTGCTAAAGCAGCTGGAAACAGATTCGGAGTCTCCGTTCGTTTCTGAGTCTAACGGTCACATTCGTCAAAAGTATTTCCGATGGAATGGCGAATAACAGCTAGACAAACTTTGGGGGCTGACCGAAAAGCTACAAAAACCTGGTTTTTGAAAGTGTTTGACCACCCTACATTCAACTGATCGTTTGACCATCGAAGTGCAAGTCCATATAAATGTGGTTGATACCGTTAGACGCAGAAACGAACGGAGACTCCGAATCTGCTTTCATCTGCTTTAGCAAATAATTCGCTCTTGAGATACGACTCACCAAAGTCCAGGACAAATTGCACATAATGCCGCAAAAATTTTTCACTAGTGACAAAACCGTCATGGAATACGTCACATTAGTTTTCGAATGAGCCATAACTGGTAATAATTGGCCGACAGAATAGTGAATGACAGCTAGACAAAGTTTGGTGGGTGACCGAAAAGCGCAAAAAACTCGATTTTTGAAAGTGTCCGACCACCCTACCTTCAACTGATCGTTTGACTGTCAGATTGCAACTCCATATAAATATGGTTGGTACCGTTAGACGCACAAAAGAACGGAGCTTCCGAATATGATAGTCACTATTTGAGATACCATATTCAATTTTAAGATATGGTTTGTTAAAGTTTAGGGCCGATTGTACCAGATCAATCCAATCTTTTGAAAATCTGATAGAACTCCTAGAAACTACTTGAAATGGCCTTTCTAACAAGCCATAACTGATAACATTTGATCAAGAGACTAGTGAACGGCAGCCGTTCAAATTTTGGTGGGTGACCGAAAAGCGCAAAAAACCGGATTTTTGAAAGTGTCCGACCACCCTACATTCAACTGATCGTTTGACTCTCAGATTGCAACTCCATATAAAAATGGTTGGTACCGTTAGATGCACAAAAGAACGGAGATTCCGAATATGATAGTCACTTTTTGAGATACCACGCTCAATTTTAAGATATGGCCTGTTAAAGTTTATGGCGAATTGCACAAGATCAGACCAATTTTTTGAAAATCTCACAGAAGCGCTTGAAACTACTTGAAATGGTCTTTCTAGCGAGCCATAACTGATAACATTTCGTCCACAGACTAGTGAACCGCAGCCGTTCAAAGTTAGGGTGGTGCCACTGGGGGTGCCAAAATCCCGATTTTCTAGGGTCCATAACTTGGGTTCAAATGCAGCTAGAGAAAATCGGATGGCAAACTTTTTCATTTCTTTTCAAGGTCTACAATCGCTGAAAGTTTCACATCTGTGCGGTGATTTTGAAAAATGAGCTGTACAGAGGTCTTCGCGTCAATGTTCGATTTTTTCGTGGACCGACTCTTAATTCTGCAAAATTTGGGTCTTCTCCTTTCAACTTGTCTAAAGAGAGCGCCTAACAGGTTGACGTCATGGTGCTATCAGATCCCGACGGCCGCCGGTGCCCGGGTCAGCTCCTGACGGCATCGGTCTTCTTTTCTTCCAACGCAAGCATGCTTTCTGGAGCAGCTTTCTTTCAGGTGCAACGGCAGATCCATCGGTTCCCATTTACCTACTAGCTGTCACCAGCTTTCGGTGGCCTAGCTTGGGCTTTGTACCGATGAGCAACTGTTTGCGACAAGAATTTGTCTCGCCGAGTGGATGAACGTGCGTAGGGCCCATGACACACGCATAGTGGTTTTGCGGTCTAAACCACTACACCAACTGTGCCGGTGTTAAAAGCAATTGCAGCATACGAACATACATAGGTTGTGGTGTGGTGGTTGGCTTAAGAGCCAGTCTCTAATTCGATCGAGTCTTGCCCCTTACCAGTGACGGATCCAGGGGCGGGGGAGGGGGCGACCGCCCCCCTCATTGGCCGGACCGACCTTCTCAAAAACACAAGCGGGTACCAAAGTGACTTTTGGACATACTGTGGGGCTGGCCAAATAGGATCGGAAAAAATTTTTTGCTCAAAAATTATTTTGGACCAAAAATTCTTAATCTACTCTAAAGTTACCTAAGGGTACCAATTTTTAAGTCCTAACTATTATTAGTACGAAAAAAATTGAGTTGAAAGTTTTGGTCCTATAGTTAAACCGAGCCGATTTTTGAGGGCTTATATCTTGGGAATGGAGCTTCAAATCCATAAACCCTTTGCAAGTTCTAGTGCACTTCTGGTATACCAGTATGCTGGACCTACTATAAATAATAGTTCACCACATATTAGTCAGTTCTAAAATACTAATATGCGCATTCCGTATACTCACTATTATGAGCGTACATTTACCGGAGTTTTCCACTTACAAGACCTGGTCTTATAACTGGAAAATGCCCAAATTTAGGGTCACTTTTTGGCGTTCTTTTGAAGACCATGGTCTTATAACTGGAAAATGCCCAAATTTAGGGTCACTTTTTGGCGTTCTTTTGAAGACCATGGTCTTATAACTGGAAAATGCCCAAATTTAGGGTCACTTTTTGGCGTTCTTTTGAAGACCATGGTCTTATAACTGGAAAATGCCCAAATTTAGGGTCACTTTTTGGCGTTCTTTTGAAGACCATGGTCTTATAACTGGAAAATGCCCAAATTTAGGGTCACTTTTTGGCGTTCTTTTGAAGACCATGGTCTTATAACTGGAAAATGCCCAAATTTAGGGTCACTTTTTGGCGTTCTTTTGAAGACCATGGTCTTATAACTGGAAAATGCCCAAATTTAGGGTCACTTTTTGGCGTTCTTTTGAAGACCATGGTCTTATAACTGGAAAATGCCCAAATTTAGGGTCACTTTTTGGCGTTCTTTTGAAGACCATGGTCTTATAACTGGAAAATGCCCAAATTTAGGGTCACTTTTTGGCGTTCTTTTGAAGACCATGGTCTTATAACTGGAAAATGCCCAAATTTAGGGTCACTTTTTGGCGTTCTTTTGAAGACCATGGTCTTATAACTGGAAAATGCCCAAATTTAGGGTCACTTTTTGGCGTTCTTTTGAAGACCATGGTCTTATAACTGGAAAATGTTATTTCGCTTCAAAAAACGGGCTTTTGGCCGAACATTAAATTGATCTTGACGTAGATGGTTGTTCCTGGAATTCCTGACCATTTTAAGGTTAATTTGTAAAACTTTCTTTGAAATTTTTCAAGGAAATAGTGTTGAAGCATAGCAGAGTACTGTATTGTGTCGAAAACAAAAACCAGAATATTATGTTTTACATTCCAATGTACGTACTTCTTTCTGCCCTTGTTTTTTAACGAGAGATAGCTTTTGTTCACTTTAAAAACATTTACTTGCGTGTTAAAATTGGCAAATTTAACTAAGACCATGGTCTTTTAACTGGAAAATGGATGTCAACGAACTCAGTTTTCCGACCACCTATTAGAAGACCATGGTCCTATAACTGGAAACAAAAACCTATTTAAAGACCATGGTCTTCTAACTATGGTGGTCTTATAAGCGGAAATCTCCGGTACTCACAGTTTATCTCTTTTATTACATGTATAGTAGCAGTTGTATGTTAATTTTTTGAAGTGCATAACGTAAATTAAATTTATACAGTATCTTTCTTTCCTCTCTATCCATATTGTGTACATAATGTAAACTTACCCAACTCACAACCAGTCCATTACTTTTTTATATTGTTTAGTTCGGTTGTGTATACATTTAAGCAATCATAATTTTGGTCAAAATTTGTTATAATTTCCATTCGATTCCACAAAAATTCAACGGTTTGTTTTGTTGTTTGCATACGTTGCAAAAATCCGAAGGGGGGTGTGGGTGGAGGTAGTCTCGGGGGTCTGCACAAGTCCAAAAACGCCTAAGAAGCGAAAAATATCTCTCTCTGGGGGTATGGCTGGTTGAGGGGGTATTGGCCGCCGAGGGGAGGGGTAACCTTCTCACCTCGGGCCTATATATGTTTGTTTGTTTTTAAGTTCCGCTGTGCTTTCGGACAGCTCAGGATCATACATGATCGAGGGGGATTTCGCTCAAGGCCGGGGTCCAAAATTTCAAAAAACTCCAAAAACGCCTGGAAATGCGTTTTTAGCACGTTTTTCTCAATAAGAAGGCTAAAAATCGCTATTTTAAGCTGCCAAATAGCGTTTTAGAGCTAAAAACAAGCAAAAAACGATAAAAAGGTTTCCAAAACACCGATTTCTCTTAAACATCAGCAGTGTAAACGGGAAATTCGGTTTCCCGTTTGAAGGCTTTAGAAGCGAATTTTAAGCTAAACATTTGTTATTTCTGAGCCAGTTTGTTAGTACTGGAGCTGCTACTACAGCAGTACTTGCATTTTTGGGTCGGGGGTCCTAAACTTCTCTCGGGGGTGAGCGGGGTTGGCCTTCCTAGTTAGGGGGTAACCCCCAAACCCCCTAGTACATGTATGCTCGGGACACCCCGCGCTTTCAGAGCTCTTTTGTTTCATGTTTTAACGCCAATTTTTCAAACTCAGTACTTTATGCGAGAACATGAAAGTAGGTACTTCGTATTAGAGTGCGAACAATACCTAAAAAACCCAACACCCAATACCAATACCTGAGACCCCCAATACCCCAATACCCAATACCCAATACTTGCGTAGCTGGGCCAAAAATTTCATTTCAGTGGACAGGTACATTCTAGTTGTGTACACAAGATTTTTGGCACTGCAATTAAAATTTTTAAGAGGCTGGTTGGGCCGCTGCCCAAGCAGGGCGAGAAAATTTTGAAAAATTAGCCTTTCAGAAAGCATTTAGAAGCCGTTTTAGGCGTAAAATTAGCAGAAATTAACAGTTTTGGTACTTAATATTTCGTAATTCAGTCGTATTTCTTACTCTGGCGATTTTTTCTTAACTCGGCCGGAAATTGTGTGCACCACCGCCAAGGGTACGGTGCTAGTACATTACGGTGACATTAATGTCACCATTTTCATTTTAGATAAGAACAGAGAAAGTAATTACTGGTGTAGCGCTTAGAAAAGCGTACTGTACACTTGAGGAAATTCTGCCAACGTTTAGCTGATTAGGCCGTCCATAAACAATGACATTCTAGAGGGGGAGGGGGTCGTCTGAAATGCGACGATAGACGACACACCAGGAGTGGGAGGGGGTTAGCAAAGAACGACGTCGCCTTTTTCGGAATTTTAGGGAACTTTCGATTGTATTATTTTTGATGTATCGCCGCATGCAGCGTAGGTTGTTGCTGCGCCCGCTCTGTGTGTACGTGCATTTATCAGACATGCCTCCGCACACTGTTGCTATTATTAGTGGGCCGCAGCGACCTGGCCTCAGCACAGGCTGGAGCCAGTCTAGTGTAATGCTAACCTGTTGACCGGTCGATTATAGTAAAGACCGTGTGTTGTCAGATTCTCTCTCTCTCTCTCCGCGCACACCTAAATAACCACTCGACCACCGACATACCAAATTGGCGACGCAGTGTCTACCTCATTCGAACAATTACGCGTCGATTTGTGCGCCAAATTCTGAAGAATTTGAACTGACTTTCGCTGCTAAACAACCGCACCGTGCTAGTGCGTTCCCGAACTTCCATTTTTGCCAATGCCTCTACAGCCAGTGAACTGTTCTGTACCTGCAATGTGGACCGGACTTGCCTGCATTTGTGCGCCTGCCATTTGCGTTCAATTTTGCTGCGACTTTGGACTGCCGACTTGGGCTTAAAGCGTGTTCATTTTCCGGCGAAATTCTGCTGCATTTGGATCGCAAACTGTGCGGTAACTGTTTACATTCGTTGTGTAACTAACTGTTTGCTGTTTCCGCAACGACCTGCCCGGCAATTGCTGTGTTTTCAATGGCTGCTGCTGCGCGAAAACTACCTGCCATTCAGCCGAAGGAGTACTGGCCGCTCTCTGGGGAGCAGTCCCGACTCTCGTGGCCTCAGTGGGAGAGGTCATTGCGTGCGTTTTTCGTGATGTACAACACCGGACTGCCAGACAATGGAAAGATGACAGACACGGAGAAGAATCTGGTGATGTTGCAGTTGTTGGGAGACTACGCCCACACACTCTTCTCTGCACACCCAGACTACAACAAAGAACAAGTGATGACGTTCGATAACTGCCTCCGTGCTGCTCAGTTGATCTTCCACAAGCCTGTCAATGCAGTTCGGGCCCACTTCGATTTTGGTACACGCTGTCAGCACTCCAGTGAGTCGGTTGATGAGTATGTACTCGCGCTCAGAGCATTGATGGCAGACTGTATGAAGACGTTTCCTGTGCAAGAAGGAGCTCAAGGTCAGGTTTTGGTAACTGATCTCGCAGACTTCCTGTTAGCTGTCCAACTGTGCAAGGGAATCGCCAGCAAAGAAGCTCAACAGAAGCTGCTCACAGAAGATACAGTTGACCTGAAGAAGTTCACCGATGTTGCACTCGCTGATGAGCGATCAAAACAGGATGTCTCACACCTACAAGCCCCGGGTACAAGCAAGGTCGCGAAAACTCAACAGCAAGCACGACAACAGCATCAGGGAGGTTATGGAAAGCCTCCGTACACATCTCGTTCAAAGAAGGGAGAATCAGCATCACATGCAGCTTGCAAAGCGTGTGGTCGCCTGGGTCACAATGCTGATTCAGAGTGTCCTGCCAGAGGGAAGAAGTGCACCTACTGCCATAAGCTGAATCATTTCAAGCAGTGCTGTTACAAGAAACTCCGAGATGAGGGTCAGAACGGTGTCAAGCGGACTGAAGCTGTTCATTCGCGAGCCAAAAGAAGAAGGAGACATGTGCGTGTCATTGATAGCACTTTGGCCAAGTCTTTCACTGGTACTGTACATATCGCCTCTGACTTTGGACAGTCAGCGATGGTTACAGCGGAAGCTGACAGCTGTTCAGACATCACGGGTATCACTTGGTCGCAATATCTGCATGATTTTGCGAACACTCCACTGCACTCAGCCAAGCAGAAGCTGAACAATTTTGATGGTTCAGAAATCAATGGTGTGAAGGGCGTTTTTCCTGCAACAGTCTCCTACCAACAGCGCGAAGCACGTTTGGATGTGCTGGTGCTGCCAGATGAGTATGGAGCACTGATCGGCAGAGATGCAATAGCTGCACTAGAACTCGTGCTGGATGGAAGCACTTGCACCGTGCGATCAGTGGTAAAGTGTGCAACTACTGCTGATGAACACACCAATGGTGACAACAGATGCTATCCAGACTTCGATGCTGCATTACAAAGCATCAAAATGCAATTGTTGGAAAATTGCATCACAAACGACACAATGGGTGCTGAGCCTGAAAGCAGAGCTGAAGGCGTCTGTGACCTTGCTTCTCTGCAATCCATGGGGACTTGCAGTATTCATGCACTGGCTACAAGGTCAGACCAGCTGTCTCAATGGAAGAAGGCTGGACTCTTGTCACTTCTACAGGAGACGCAGAATCTCATGAAGTCAGACATTGGAGAAATTCCAGAGTTCAAGCACAAGATTCAGTTGGTTCCAAATGCGAAGCTGCCACCTCCACAGAAACTGCGCTCAATTCCACTGTACAGATGGGACAAAGCAATGGCAGAAATTGATCTGATGGAGCAGCAGGGCATTTGGCAGAAAGTCTACAATGCACCGTGTGTCCATGGTATGGTAACAGTGGACAAATCCAATGGCGGTGTCAGAATCACAACAGATCTGACAGGGCTGAACAAGCTGGTTGAACCGTTCCGGTATCCACTACCAAACATCAGAGACTTGTATGATCGCTTGTGCCAGGCGAAAGTCTATTCAAAGCTCGATCTGCACAAAGCCTACTACAACTAGGGATGCGCTCGGGCCGAAATTTTCGGCCCGGCCCGGCCCGTTTTCCAAATTTTGTGGCCCGGCCCGGCCCGGCCCGTTTGCCACTCGGCCCGGCCCGGCCCGGCCCGGCCCATTTTTTTTCGGTAAAATAATCGGCTGGGTTCAAATGAGCCAAATTTAGCACTTTTTTCGCTCTTTTTTGCAATTTTTCCGTATTCAGGCTCATTTTTTATCTTTAACTGATATAAACGTTATTTTTGTAACAAAATTGAAGAAAACGAAGTCGAAAATTCATTAATTTGTCAGAATTAGAAAGAAAAAATTAGAAATTCGGGCCACCCCGGGCCGACCAGCCGGCCCGGCCCGGCCCGGCGGGCCCAAAAGTGCCCTTGGCCCGGCCCGCCGGGCCGGGCCGGGCCGGGCCGGGCCGGGCCAGCCCGGCCCGTGCGCATCTCTAACTACAACGCCAGTCTTGATGAAGAGAGCAGTCTGCTAACAACAACAATCACTCCAAAAGGGTTGTATGCATACAAGCGGCTGCCAATGGGATTGAAAGATTCAGCAACTGTGTTTCAACACCTCGTGAATCAGACTCTCAGCGGCTTATCTGGATGTGAGCCATACATTGATGACATCCTAGTTTTTGGAAAGACTAGGGCAGAGCATGATGCAAATCTGTCAGCGGTGTTGCAACGACTTGACAAGAAGAATCTGCGACTCAACCTGGACAAGTGTGTCATAGCTACTGACTCAGTGCCATTCTTGGGTCACATTATTGCCCCGGGTTCACTGAAGCCTGACCCAAAGAATCTGAAGCCGATTCAAGAGATGCCTGCTCCGAGCAATGTGAAACAAGTGCAGAGTTTTCTGGGCATGTTGAATTACTATGCCGATTTCCTGCCTACACAGCTGACTACTGTCTCCGAGCCATTGAGAGCATTGACTCGTGCTGGTGTCAAGTTCAAGTGGACAGACACGCACCAGAAGTCATTTGAAAAGCTGAAGGCAATGGCCTGTCAGGACCTCAAGCTTGGTATCTTTGATCCACAATTTCCGACGATTCTGCAAACGGATGCCTCCAACTATGGCATTGGTGGTGTGCTGTCTCAAGTTCAAAATGGAAAAGAAGTGCCGATTGCCTTTGGACACCACACATTGGATACCAGAGAACGCAATTGGGCCTCCAATGAACGGGAAGCATATGCCGCAATGTTCTTTTGTGAATATTGGGAGAAGTTCTTGTTGGGACGCCCATTCACACTGCGCACCGACCACCAAGCTCTGACATCGCTGTTGCACCAGTGCAGCAACAAGCGAAAATCAGCCAAGTTTGCAAGGTGGCATGACCGACTCAGTCACTTCAACTATACTGTGGAGTATAGAAGCGGCAGTGATAGCTCAGCTAATGTTCCGGATGCACTGTCACGCCTAATCGACAAGGCTAGCCCGAGCATAAAAGCAGTCAATGAGCAAGTCAATTCAATGGGTCTGTCGGTTGCAAAATTTCGTGCCAGCACCAGAGAGGATCCAACTCTCAAAGAAGTCATGCGCTTCATTGCAGAAGGCTGGCCGAAGAATCGCAACAAAGTGCCAATCTCAGTGGTAGAGTTCTATAAGCTGCGCAACGAACTCTCAGTGGAAGAGGGTTGCATAGTCCGTGGAGACAAGTGCAGAATACTCGTTCCAGGTTCCCTGCGCAAAACTCTCCTGACAAGAGCACACAGTGGTAATCCTGGCATCGTTCGCTTCAAACGGAAGCTACGAGAAACATACTGGTGGCCAGGGATGGACAAAGAAGCAGAAGCGTTTGTGCGACATTGTGCACCATGTCAAGACTCTGGAAAGTCTTACCCAAAAGTGCAGATGCCCGCCATGCACCTTCATGTCCCAGACAAACCATGGGAGGAAGTTTCGATTGACATCACGGGTCCATTTATTGATGCACCGAAGCACCAGCAGTACATTGTTGTCATTATCGATCACTACTCGCGTTTTCCTGAGCTGCTCTGCACAACTGACATCACAGCTGGTAGAATCACCAAGTGGTTGGCAGAAGTCTTCAGCAGATACGGGAATCCATCCAAGTTGATATCTGACAATGGACCACAGTTTGTGTCTACACTCTTCAAGCGGTTTTTGGAATGCCGCGATATTCTGCATCAGTTGACGCCGGTCTACTGTCCACAGCAGAATGCTTTTGTGGAAGTGTTCAATCGCTACCTCAAGCATGGAGTGCAAACGTTCGCCAAAGGACAACTGCCATGGTACGATGGTTTGCTGGAACTACTCGCGCATTTCCAAGCAACGGCACATGCAAGCAATGCTCCTTCGCCTGCAGAACTCTTATTTGGACGCAAATTTCGTTTGGATTTCGAAGTTGTGCGTTCAAGAAGGAGGAGGGAAGAGAGAACGCAAGCCGCTCAGGAAGAAAACAAAGGCAGTGGGAGCCAGTCAGGAAAAGCCATCGCAATACACAGAAGAGGGCCTTACAGGATCGGTGACAGAGTACGTGTCAAACGGCCTCACACACTCAAAGGACGCAGTCCATGGTCAGAGCCACTTACTGTTGTCAAAGTGATGGGGGATAGGATGTACAAACTGTCTAATGGCCAACTTTGGAATGCGCGTTGCATGAGGCGGATCTATGATGAGGAACCACAGGATATCGCGCCTGAGTGCACTGCAGAACCTCAGAGAGTTCAACAAACATCTCCAGTTTTGCCACGCCGATCGCAAAGGGCCACCAAGGGATGTCAGCCACGCCGCTACTCTCCCAGCGACTACCCTTGATACTAGGGATGCGCTCGGGCCGAAATTTTCGGCCCGGCCCGGCCCGTTTTCCAAATTTTGTGGCCCGGCCCGTTTGCCACTCGGCCCAGCCCGGCCCGGCCCGGCCCGGCCCATTTTTAAAAAAGTTGCCAGAATTCACCCCAACATGTAATGTAACAATTCCCTGATACAAGTAAACGTTTTACAAGTGCTAAAAGCAGTTAGAAATACACTGTTCACAAAAACAGAGCTCTTAACACGTTCACATGTTAGCATGCAGGAAAGTTATCGAATCAACCGATTGTGGATTAAGACGCGCTCTCCGGGCTTGCAGAGTGAAGCCGCAAGTAGAAAAGTCTCTCTCAGCGGGTGCACTAGAAGCGGGCACAGCCAACAAACACTGGGCCACTAGACTAAATAGAATCTGGAATTTCGAATATGGAATACGCATCTCTACTTGATACTTTGATCGCATTTAAAGGAGAGGGGTGGTTGATGTATCGCCGCATGCAGCGTAGGTTGTTGCTGCGCCCGCTCTGTGTGTACGTGCATTTATCAGACATGCCTCCGCACACTGTTGCTATTATTAGTGGGCCGCAGCGACCTGGCCTCAGCACAGGCTGGAGCCAGTCTAGTGTAATGCTAACCTGTTGACCGGTCGATTATAGTAAAGACCGTGTGTTGTCAGATTCTCTCTCTCTCCGCGCACACCTAAATAACCACTCGACCACCGACATACCAATTTTCAATTTAAATACATTCTGTCAAAGGTTTCTACAATGCGCAAAAGCTTCCCAGAGTGGTTGTAGGGATTTATTCTATTGATTGCGCAGTATGCTAACAAGAAAACATGACAGTTCTGTATGTACTGCACTTTTATCGGGAGGGGGTAAACGACGTCGTCTTAAGGGCAAGGGGCTCCGAAAAATCGGGATTTTGAACGACGTCGTTTATGGACGGCTCCTTAACGCGAAAACAGCTTACTAAACCGAATCATCGATCAACTTCTTCGATTTTTTTCAGATCAATTTTTCAGGTCAACATCGATTTTTCTCTATCTTTAATTGTCCAATTTAGTATTGGGTATTGGGGGGTAAAAACCCCAATACCCAATACCCAATACCTGGAAAACACCCCAATACACCCAATACCCAATACCAGTTCGCACTCTACTTCGTATGTACATAAACGACGTTGTCCTAAAACCCTGATATTTCGATCCCCCTCTCCATAAAATCGCCTTGCGTCCCCTCCCCGACAAAAAGCATGAGCAGGATGTGCAATAGGTCAATTATTTAAAGTATACGGTGACCTGGGTATGAAAAATAAAAGTTTTGGGGAGACTTGAAGTAAAGCTGGAAAACGGGAAAAAGATAGGTACATACATAGATACAAAGAGACAAACAAGGTCAGAATCAATTAGGTGTGCAACCATACAGGTGTTGTAATTAACACCCATGTTAATGAAGTCATCCGATTCGATTTGTATCTAGCAACTAGACGAACCCAACTGTTTAGTGTATGTGAGAAAATAATGAAGTCTTCTTATCAAGCATAGCGAAGCTCGATTTCAGTTGAAATACCTTCGTGCAGCCGTTACAGAATCTGCGTTGAACGGTTGAGTCGCATAAACCAAGGCATATAGGTGAATGAAGATCAGAGACTGCTGCACATGCGTATTTGTGTACGATACGACGACAATGCGACTTTACGGTCCGTCAAATTCCTACGATCAGGCCTTGTTGCCCATTTCGCTACTACAACTTTAAATTTTACCCTCAGAATAAAGTTTAAATGCGTTTTTCAGAGCCAATTTTTAAATACTTCTCACCTTGTTAGAATGTTCTCACTCTAATTGGTGAGGGAAATTTGGCTTTGGTCAGGGAATTTTGCTCTGAAAAAACCGCAGGAACCCTGTAAAAGATGGAGTCGGTAAATGCTATACACTTCACTTATAAACTCTTAATCAGATGTCAAAGGTCACTGTTGCCATTTAGCATTTGGAAAATTGGAAACCCTGACTTAAACGGTGGCTACATACATATTGTACCTTCTCTAATCTAAACGTTCATCTAAGTGAAATTGAGAAAATGTAAGCCCAATGGCTTCAAATCGAGACAACATGTACCATGTACTGTACTGTACTTCAAAGCAATTAAAATTATGGCCACTTTAGTGATTTCTGAACTTTAAAAAATTACGTACCGGAGTTTTCCACTTAGTATCCCAGGGGATATAACATGGAAAATCACGTTTCTCAGTGAAAACATTGCCGCCAGTTAATATCCCTGGGATATTAACTGGAAACGATATGGGATATTAACCGGAACAATGTTTTATCATACATACAGTATGCGTGTGTGAAGAAAATTATTAGAAATTTGACTTAAACATTGCCGCCAAGTAATATCCCATGGGATATAAAGCGGAACAAGGGTCCATGTAATATCCCAGTGGGTTATTAAGTGGGGTGGGATACAAGTGGAAATCTCCGGTAATGAAGTCGCCGACCCCTCGCCCTCCCCCACCGTAATGATTAGTAATCATTTAGCGAACCCCCTCCCCTCATACCATTACGTAATTTTTGCACACCCGGTTAGGCTTTATGATTCAGATGCTTTTCAGACGCCACGCCGGGGCCGAAATAGCACAATCTTTTGGTCAACATCCCAATTTTAAAGATTTTTGCATACCGTGTTGTATTGTAATCAGTATACTTTGTTTTGTGTTTGTTGCAAAGACTAGTTTGTCACGATGAGCAGTCGATTGATGATGCAGGTGAGAAAATTCAAGAAAACCGGTAAGCCTAAAATAGCTGGTTGCTGTGTCTCTGTACTGCTACATTTGTTGCCAGTGAAAACGCCCTACGAAACACTTCCGGGCGAGCATGATTTCAAGGCGCCTAAACGATCAAAGTCAAAGAAAACAGCCACCTATAACAGTCCTTCAGGTGTGTGATACCTGCCTTTCCTTTTCTAAACTAGCTATGCACTGTTCCTGTTACATTTGTCTATTGCAGGAAATTTGTCGGAGATAGAACAGGTGGTAACAGGAGAAGAAGAAATAGACTTGATTCCGGTCAACATGTCAAGCACTATGAACGAAGTACCGATGAGGCCTTGTTTTCAGTGCGGTAGAAAGCCATCTTACGAAGAAATCAGAAAAGGTGCTTTTTTGTTTTGTGTCTGATGCGGCTAAGACAGTCAGGCACTTAACGCCGTTTATGGTAGTACCGGTAGTTAGGGTAGTGGCCCGTTTGGGGACTATGGTGTGGTGGTACCATATAAAGTACCGGTACCATATATCGTAGCCCCACGTTCGGCCACTGTGATGGTGGTACCATATATGGTACCCTACCTTCGAACTGTACTGTAACTGTAACACTTAATTCAAATTTCGTACCACAAATGGTACCGCAACCCATGGTCAGGGGTAGGGGTACCACATATGGTGCCGCTAGCCTAGGTACCGGTACCATAAAAGGCGTTAAGTGCCTGACTGAAGTTCAAGGCAGTCTGCTCAGGTGTGTGCCAGTTGTGTCAGGTTCCGTTGATTCGCAGAACAAAAGTGGTCTGGGTTCTCAGACGGTATCTCAGTGTCGGCGCTGTTTTTTGTTCTTGGTTCACCGTTTGCACTCTCATCGTGATCGCTCTCTATTACGTAGCTACATTTAAAGGTACGTATGAAGGTGGTATGCTGCTATGTAGAAGGTGTCTCATAAAATGGACATTTCTTTTTACTGTAATTTCCGCAAATGCTGAAATTTGGAAGACACGCGCTAGGAAAATGGCTTTCTGCCAAACAAGGAATAACGGGAGCTCCATCATCTAACTTTGCGTCATCTTTCTCGTGTGCTCTTTTCTGTATTGCTGGGCTGGGACAAGTATTTGGTGGGCTGAAGGAAAATACAGTCGTTGAGCATCTGTTGACAAACAAACAAACAAACAAACAAACAAACAAACTGCATTCAAAGCAGTGCACTTCAGGACGAAGTAAAGAATTTGCTGAATCGATTGTAAGAGGGTCGTCGGGCAACTGCAGCGTGTATTACATGGGTGACTGGTCACAGTGGGACGCGTGCGATGCAGACTGTGGATTGGGAATGAGCAGAAAGAGTCGTCTAGCCAAAGCGGAAGGTAGCTAATGATATTAGCTAGAATATGTATTAATTCCATTGGTCTTTCAGGTACTCTGTGTGCTCCAACCCAGCAATACAAGGTGTGTTGGTTGAGGCCCTGCTGCTATGATTGGTGGTCAAGCATCAGGATATCAGGCTTAACAAAACTTCCATTTTGCAATCGAGAAAACGATGATCCAGCTCTGTATTCGTATGCAGTGCAGTTCTGTCGAAAGCACGGTGGAAGTTTGGCAAGCGCACAGACGTATTCGGAATGGCTCAAATACCATCCCAAGGCACCGAAGGGTTCCGAATTTCCTACATGGGCAGTTGAAGAGGGCCACACTCTGATTTCTGGCTTAGACTACTGGTTGAACATCCAAGTGCACATTAGCAAAGACGACCGATTCTACTTAGTCAACGTTACCGATACTGTACACCTACGCCCCTTAACGTACGTACCGTACATAGTGGCTAAGGTACAGTACAGACTGTTTTTGTAGGCTCTCTCGATTTGCACCGGGCCACCCGCGACTCTTTCTAAATAGGAAACTACCTGTCTATGTATTTTTGCCTTTCGGCCTATGGTACAGCGAAGCGAACTACGGTAGAAAATACGGATTCATTTGCTCGTTGTTGCCTGACAGTACTGGTCTCATTTCCACGCAAGGTGACTAATGCAGCAGAGATTTGCATTACCTTTTTGTTCTACGTGTACGTATGTATATAAATCTAATGCCTATGTAGCTTATCACAGCAAATTCGAACACAACTAGAACTACTGCTTTTTGGACCAACGAACATTGTATGCACATATACTACAACGGAGCCTAGACGTGTCTGTATCTAGATTATTATTACATATTGTCATACATGTACTAGGGGGGTTTGGGGGTTACCCCCCTGCTGGCTGAAAAGGCCAAACACCCCCCTCACCCCCCCCCCCCCGAGACAGGTTAAGGGACCCCTCCCCCCGACCAAAAAATACAAGTGGTGGTAGTGGCTCCAGTATTAACAAACTGGGTCAGAAATCACTAATTTTTAGCCTAAAATTCACTTGAAAAGCCTTTGGAAACCGAATTTGGCGGTGTATTTGGAAGCTCTTTTTGTCATTTTTTGCTTGTTTTTAGCTTTAAAACGCTATTTGGCAGCTTAAAATAGCGATTTTCAGCGTCCTTACTGAAAAAAACGTGCTAAAAACGCATTTCTAGGCGTTTTGGAGCTTTTTAAAATTTGGGACCCCCAACCTGGGCGAAACCCCCCCCCCTACCCCCCTACCCCCAGGTCGGCCCAGAGCTGTTACATGTACACATATTGTATGTAAATTAAATATATACAGTGTTAGCCAAAAAATGACCGCCTGGCCTTCGAGTTTTCCCAATAATTTCAAATGGCCGCCATTCGGTCAATTTTCAGTAGAATGTAAAGATTTTCGGTACGATTATTAGCATTATTATTTGTTTACAGTTTATTTTGGCCAAATCCTGGCTTTCTAGCCTTCTGTAGTAGTCCAGAGTTTTGCCCTGTGAAATAAACTGACATGAGTTTTCAAACGTCAAATTTCCAGAATTTTTAGACGTCAAATTTAAACTCACGAATGCTAAATTGGATCTTTCCCAAATTTTGCATGTCAACAATTTTTATGCGGTCGTTACTACTGGAAATGTCAAATTTCTAGCACAACCGGTTAAAACCTGGACGATTTTTATATTACCGGGGTTTTGCACCTATAAGACCGGGTCTAATAACCGGAAAATGCCTAAATTTGGGGTCACATTTTTGCACCAGTTGTAAGACCCGGGTCTTGTAGGTGGAAAATCTATATTTTACAGTTAAAGCTCGATGTTCTGCATTAAAAGCATGAAATACACTGGTTTTGATCTTTGCAACAACTGACTGTACGTTTAAGTCTGAATAGCTCAGTTTTAAACAAGTTTTGAAAACTTAGGCAACTTAGAAGCTCCCATATCTTAGAGCAGATCTATCTAAACCTATCAAATGGAGAATTTTACAAAGATTACGCAGGTTTTGGAACGTTTCTTGATCGATCTGAGTTCAAAAACTCCATATTCATTAGTTATCTTGTAAAAATATACGTACACAAAAATGCACAATTCTGAGCTTAGACCCGGCTCTTATACATAACTGGAAAATGCCCCTTGACAAACCCTGCTTTCTGACCACCTGCTATAAGACCGGAGGGGTCTTATCTGCCGAAAACTCGTGTACAGTGAACGTGAAAAGTTGGCATTGCCAAAAACGATGGTATTATTCCCTGCACAGAAGGCAGGGGTGTGGTGTACGTACGTAGATTACACTCGCCTGAACTAAGGTAAACATGTTGAACACCTAAAGTTTCTGAAGGGCTAAACTCTAGGCTACAGAGGCTAGCGGGCTACGATTCTAGCAAAACAAGCTTTAAACAAATAATCATAACTATCGTGCCAAAAAATCTTTCATTCGGTTCAAAATTGACGTATGTTGGCAGCGATCTGAAGTTATTCGGAACACTCGAAAAAAGGGCAGGCGGTGTTTTTTGGGCAGTACTGTACAATGTATGTGTTAGGTGTGCGGACACAATGCACCTATGATTTGATTTGTGCAAGAGCAACCAGTTTGGCCGAAACGCAAATAAATACCGGCACGTGTCAAGACCTGTAAGAACGTCGACTAAATCTAGTGTCATACGTCGATGCCGCGACTGCCCTACCATGTGACTGTGGGACCAGAGTTTATGCGAATTTTGTTGTCCAGTCTTACCTGCATCTGTTGATAAAAAAAGATGTTTCGAGGTCTCACCTACTCTGCATTTCCTGCAGCCGGACAAACGTCCGCCAGACGCAGTTTCATCGTGGTCAGACGCCACTATTTCGAAAATACCTCTCAGAACGGTACGTTGTTTTGGTGCGTCATCTCATTACTTTACCAGTTTTGCACAGAACCGCCTTAGTAAAATTGCTACCATATTATTTGGAATTGTCCACCTGCACCCAATTATCGCACAGGCTTTTTTAGAGCTGCCCAAAGCGAAGATAAAGGGAAACTTACGTCGTCGACGAACTCAGAGTTACCCTCCGCGCTCTGGCACATTGCCGACGATTTGGGAGTCTTCGCGCGAATTTAATACGCAGGATCTCAAACCGACCAGCGATCACGATTCTACTCACTACCAAGACATTCCGACGCCAAAGTACAAACTGAAAAATGTTAGAACGATGTTCGGCCGTGTACTGCGGTCCCTCTTTCCTTGCTTGTGAATACATCATACAAGCCTTCAATTCTTATACGCCAAAGAGCTGTTATAAAATTGTACATATATTAGAAGATCACTCAGTTGTGTTCAGGGTTCGTACAGGTCAGGGAATTTAAAAATGGTCTAGGAGTCAGGGAAAAGTCAGGGAATTTTCTGTTTGGTCATAGAAAATTTAGTCATTGCTCCATAAAAGTGCTTGCTTGTTAATTTTATGCTCTCAAAACACGTCCTTTTTGATTGCCTTCTAAGCTAAATTTTCCAACTTTTCACGCCCTGTTTGGTTGGGCTCAGCTAGACTTATTCAAAATTCTAACGTTGGTTTCAAAGTTCGCAGATGCGCCACTGTACGTTTGGTTTGTCTATCTGCTTGGAAATCACTAAAATTAAATTAAAATCTCTGTTGTTAGTTTTTTCAGTTTGCCTCTAAAAGTCAGGGGATTTTTTATTTTGGTCAAGGAAAGTCAGTGAAAAGTTATGGAATTTGGAAATTCCGGATCTGTACGAACCCTGATCTTGTCGAGAGATTGAGGGGAGAGAAATTGGATTGCGTTAAGTTCAGTTTCAAAAATAAGTACCCATTTATGCGAACAAACGCGTACTAAAATACGAACGCTCCATTACACTGAACATTACAACTCACCATTTTTCTTTAGAATCGTTTGAAAAATTGCAATTATAGGGCTTGGCAACGCTGGAAATTAAAACAAAACTTCATTGTATCAGGGCACCGATCGATAGAGCCATTCTGACTGAGTGTTTGCCTGCAATTAAGGTCGAATTACGCAGCAGCATACGGATGGCGCCTGTCTACGCACACCTGGGCGATGCTTTGTGAGGCCGGCAGTCATTTAAATTTCAAATTGCCCTCCTGAGCTCAGTTTTTCTGGCGCAACCCGCCGCCCGGCCCGCTTCTCAGATAGATACAAGAGCAGATAACAGGCTTTGTGTGTGTCCTTGCCCTTGGCTTATTAGCCGGCTCTTTCTCTGCCCACCACACCACCCAACCAAATGCTGGTGAGACTACATACGTCTTTACTAAATTTTCTCGGTTGCTGTTTGTGTTTGTGCGTGCGCGCGCGGGCGTTTTTTTGTTTTATACAAGGTGATTCATCATGTGAACAGGATTCGAAAAATATGCACCGCACCGCCTTTCAATATCAGTATTTGATTTAGGAACACGCCCTTTACAGAGCGCTAAAAGGATGCTTGTTTGTTCAACCTCTGTAGACTTGAGGAGAAAAAGTCAGAAAGTATTGCTTAGAAGAATTTTCCACGTCGACTGCCTCTCCAGGCTTGTAAGCTCTCGATCTGAAAGCCCTCAGTCATCTTGCCAACTATGAAGGCCAGCAACAGTCTCCAGGCGGTGAGAATATCCGTCACCGGCAGTTCAATTTCTTCAATTTCCACCAGCTCATCGGTTAGGAATTCCTGAATGGCATGCGAGAAGGCACGGAAGTACTCCGTGCGAAAGCCTTCCTCCTGCTTGTAGAAGTGCCGTCGGCCGTACATTCGCAGCATCGGTCCCATCTCTGCCTCCAGACAGAATATATTGCGCACGGCCAGGTCGAGCACTTGAGCGAAGATGCGTGCCACGCGGTGGAACTCCTGGTAGCTGTCCAAGCGCTCTATCGGCAAACAGAGCGGGATCTGAAAGGTGCTGCGAAGCTCGGGGTTGTTGGTGAAGATACGTTGAAAGATGCGCAGGCCGACGTAGGTGACATTAGAGTTGCGCGCCACTATCGGTCGCCAGGTTTCCACTATCCACTGTTTCTTCTCGTCGGTTAGAACGCCGTCGTCTCGCGTGAACGGCAGCAACATGCTGCTGCGTCGGTTGCGTAGCTTTCCCACACTGGGCGTGGACGAGGTACGAGTTCGGGAACGCGATCTGTACAAGGAAGGCTCCAGTCGCTGGTACTCATAGCTCTCCGCGTCCGTAGGACTGTCCTCCACCTAAACCGGTAAAACAAAACACGGTTAGCCTGCTGCTACAGGTACGTAGGTACCGTACTGTATAGTGCTGTTTATAGTACCCCCCTATTTATAGTACCCGGCACTTAGTGCCTAGGCTTAGTACCCGAGGTACTATAAATGGAGACAGATTTTTATTCTGAAATGAGCTGTTGTAAATACAAAGCGCGCGAAAAATACAGTATTTTTGGTGGTAAACCTTGTTTGTATCAAGAAAAACAGTAGATAATGCAATCATAGGTTATCTTCTGATGTATGTACATAACCTATTTTTACATCAAATCGGTAACTTGGGCAAAGAACTTCGCATACTATTGTTAATTCCTTATAGAGCAGATTTCGTAGGTGCCATATATAGTACCTACCCGGCTACTATAAATGGATTCAATTTTATTTTCGCAAAACCCTAAGTGCCATATATAGTACCCGGGTACTATAAACAGCACTACACGGTACGCGTCTATTTTCCCTCCACCACCGAGTGATTCTAACTACGTAAGGAAACCGTTTTAGAGACCATCGAATTTTTGATTGAGAATGAGATCCCCGTTGTCCAACTTGTTTACTATTGTTCTAAAGCGCCTTTTAAAACTGAAAACGTATGGAGAAAAAAGAGAAACTAATACAGTCAGGCACTTAACGCCGTTTATGGTACTGGCACCATATATGGCTAGTGACACCATACATGGTACCCACCCACGCGTTCGGGTCCTGTGGTGGTACCATATATCGTGCCACGGCACTAGCCTAAGTACCGGTACCATATATGGTACGAGTACCATAAACGGCGTTAAATCAGACTGTAATAAGTCGGCTGACAAAGTTGATTTCGATTGGTCAAAAACCCAACTTTGCTAGTTCATCAGTGTCTGATTACACATACCTATGGACAGCTGTTTAGAATCTACTGTAGGTCAAGCGTAGTTGTTGAGCCGATTGACAGAGGAGAAAAAAAACAAAAAAAGTAGAAAAGAAATAGGAACGCACCAGCAGCATGGGCGGTCTTTCAGCAGTAGAGCGTTTGCTGTATCGATGTCTGAGTTGGTGGATTTGGTCCAGAGAATGTGGCCGCTCCTCTCGAAGCAATGACTTCCGCGCCGACCGGTTGCCCATGTTCTGATTTATAGCCTCTAAACACACTAATCAAGCGTTCAGTTGTTTCCACCGCAGCTTCGCGACTGCTCTATGAATGATTTAGTTTTGAATGAAACCTACGCTACTGGTTAATTCGAAATGAACTAGCTCTGTGTTTACTAGAGCACTTTTTGCGGTAGCACGAAAAGCTATTTTGTTACACAGGGTTGGAAAGAGAGGAGAGGAGCGTTGAGGAGACAAGCCAAAGTTGATATAACTGGCGTTCGTCAGTAATGCTGGAAATCGCGCTCAGACGGCCCTCCTGACAATATTAGCAGCTGTAAAGCGCAATTGCGGGCCGATTTCCCGATTTGCCGCATAGCTGATGGTGCTCTTTAGAGCCAGCAGGAGAGACTATCAGTCAAACTTAGCTACTGAGCTGAATATGTAATGAGTGATTGGGCGCTGTTTTTCATTGACAAGCCTCTAATTTGCTACTTTTTCTGTGAACAGAAAGAGCGCGGCGATTAATCAGTGGGCCAGTCTACCTAACCTAAACATCAATAACTTATTTGCTTAGCTCGTGGCCGCGAGAGCCAAGCAATATTAGCCTGCTAAATATAGACAAGTGCACAGTTTAGAAGTGGCGGAGTGGCAAAAATCAGAGCAGCAGAAAGGAAGCGTCGGACGGCAGAACTCGTGCCACGCAGTTGGTGAGGCCGGAAAGCACCATTCAGTTCGGATTTTCCGTGCAGGGTGGTAAGCGCAACTTACGGTTAGTTAACTCGACTTAGCCACATCACTCACTCTAAGTCATGCTAACTAAGCATCGCAAACAAAACAATGTTACTACACTTGCCGCACTGCACGCACATCGAAACTCTGGAAAATCTTTTAAGGTGATTATCTTTGAATTGAAAACGATTAGGACACTTGAGCAGCGAAGTAGGAAGCGATCAAAACAAAACTGCGAGCCGGCTGTTAGAGACTGTCGACAAACTAACAAGATGTAATCTGGATCTCTGGATGTATTGTCACGCAAAGCTGCCCGGTCTCTTGGGGCGTAGCCGAATCTAGATTGCGGCCTGGCAAATTGCTGTCGTGCGTCTTTTTTGCGTCCGTTGGCTCAAGTTACTAACGCTCATTAGACGCTCATAAATTTGCCAGCGACTACATAGGCTCCAGGGAGCTCAACCTTGCTTTCCTTCACCTCATCATGCACTATTTCAACTGGCTATCTCCACAACTGTCTAATTGGTGCTTCTAATAAGTTGTGCCCTCTAAAACTTGATCCTGCATCCAACTAGCAGAAAAAGCAAAGCTGCCTAATGTTACAATTTTGGACGCAGGCACAACAACTTTCACTATAGTAAATAGCGGCCTACCTGGGCGTCAAATTTTACGTATAGCGCAGTACTTAAAATTAGCCACTGCTCAGTGGCTCAATCGATTCTTGCCGGATTTGTGCAAGTTTAAGTCAGCTGTTTGTCCGGAAATGCACCAGATTTTCAGGTTTTGAACACGCCAGAGAGTTTGGATTTCCGCCGGGATTTCACGTCTCCAAAGTGGCTCCAGACAGTGCTGCTTGGAAAGCTGGACTAAGAGTAGAAAATATCTCCTGCCTCTGCCATACATCAAAGGGGGTTCCCGATCTTCCAGTTTTCAAATTATAGCGATTGTTTGTTAACTTGCAGAACGGGCCAAAACCGAGTCTTGAAAGGAAGGGTAGGCTGCGCCGGACCGGGCACCCCTGAGTGGTGTATGTCGGCTAGTGATTTATGTATATATGATTGAGCAGCAGTAAAAAAGAGACGTATCTATTGCAGGAAAAGGACCAAATTATGGCGCTAAACGGCCAGGACCTAAGCAGAACTACATCGCACGAATTTGTGCTGCTCCTCAAAAATCGAACGGTCGTTGAGTTGACGCTCAAAAAAGGTTGGTTTATTTGTTATTGGACAATCGACAACCGCCGCAAGTTTTTGGGCCGCTTCTAATAGCCACATTTATTAGCGAACGCAAAAAATTGCCGTATACTGGCGGTGTCTTCTGTACTGTTAACCATTGCAATGATGCTTTTACGTGCTAGTGAATTGAAAGATTTGCTAAGCTAACTTATTTCCTATTTTTTCTGATAAAATGATAGAAGTATGGCGATACAAAACAGCTATGGTATGTTTGCCATTGGAATAGCCGCATGCTTTTACTCTAAACTAAAGTCTGTTCAAAAATTATTGGCAAGATACGGTTTTCTATTTTTTTTCTTAAAAACTTTCCGCTAGACCCCCTATATTTTTATATGTACTTGTAGCCAACGCACCCCTCCACATTATGCAACTATTTACTTCCGTCCTAATTTGCATATTAACCATGTAAACGGCCAAAAACTAAAATTGGTCTGAGTTGACCACCTCTAAACGTACTTGAAATGTGACGCCGATACCAGATTCGGATTCCCCAGAGTCTTGCTGTCTCGAATCATACCACTTTTGTGGGTCTACGACGATTTTGAAGCAAGTTACGCGCGATTTCCCGTGGGGTACTCGCTCAAAAATCGACGAAAATTTTTCCGCTCCCATAGTAAAACATACGTACTTACTTAGTGGGGCAAAACGACCTTTTTACCCGCCAGATTTGCATGAACCACTTTTTCTAGTCAATTAGGACCCGATGAATTCAAGCGTGTCGTCCGTTTCGGCATCAGACTCTTGTGGAGGGTGCTAGAGCCCCCTAAATGTCTAAAAGGCGGAGTTTGGGTGCTTCAAATAGCGATTCAATAGAAGTGCAATATAACCTCTAGGGGTATCTTTTTGCGAAAAATCCACAGAAAGCAACCCCGAAAAGCCATTTCTCACTCCTGGCCACGTTTTGGGTAGTTTCAGGTGCACACTGAAGCGCTAATTGTGGGCTCTGAAAGTACTGAATTTGCAGGTGCAAAATCAAATGGCATTTTCGATCAGTTATACTGTACGTTTTGAAAGCCACTGTTTCTTGTCAATGTGGGTACGAGGAATTCTATCCTGACATTCGTTTTAGCCGTCGTCTGTTCGCTCAGCTGTTACCTAGAGTGCGAACTGGTATTGGGTATTGGGTATTGAGTGTATTGGGATGTTTTCCAGGTATTGGTATTGGGTATTGGGTTTTTTGTGCCTCAATACCTAATACTATTAGGACCAGGGTTGTGAGGTGTGTTTTTTCCGGTGTTTTTTTCCGTTTTTTTCCGGAAAAAAACCGGTTTTTTCCTAAGGGTGGGAAAAAACATAAATCGCGGAAAAAAACTCAAGCTAAAAATAGCTAATTTATGTCATTTTTCAGTTAAAAAATGGACTTTTGCGATGTATAATAGGCCAAACTATCCCGAAACTGTTAGAAAAACAAAAGAAAAGACCAAATTTGGCAATCTAAAACAAAAGTGCAAACTGCTGTAAGAAAATTTGCATATGGAGTGTATTGATTGAGCCTGTCAGGGACTGTTTCATGCCTGTTTCGTGATTTATATCTATGTAAGACGTGTATTTCTGTTCTGAAAAGACTCAGGAAGGCGCTAGAAAGCGTTAGGAATCATGAAACCAGACTAGGATACTTAGAACTTGAGCTGGAGTTTTTTCCGCGATTTAGGAAAAAAAAACCGGAAAAAAACTGGAAAAAAACAGGCCGAGGTTTTTCTCGGAAAAATATACAACCCTGATTAGGACCTATAAAAATCGAAACAATCGCTGTTGAACTGAACTGACCTGAAAAAATCGAAAAGAATGATCAATGATTAGGTATAGAAAGGCGTTTTTCCGTTAATAAACTAAAGGTAAAAAATGTTAAGAATTCCTAATTTCGCCGTCTCAGCTCCTTTTAGCAAATTTAGGCAATTTGTTTTTAATGACGTCTTTAAGGATTATGTTATAGCACAAGGATTGTCTATATCTGTAAATTAGTTGTTATGCGTATGCTCCTGCCGATTTACCTGCTGGGTGTCTGGCATCACATTGGAGTAAACTCTGTCTGTCTGTCTGTCTGTCTGTCTGTCTGTCTGTCTGTCTGTCTGTCTGTCTGTCTGTCTGTCTGTCTGTCTGTCTGTCTGTCTGTCTGTCTGTCTGTCTGTCTGTCTGTCTGTCTGTCTGTCTGTCTGTCTGTCTGTCTGTCTGTCTGTCTGTCTGTCTGTCTGTCTGTCTGTCTGTCTGTCTGTCTGTCTGTCTGTCTGTCTGTCTGTCTGTCTGTCTGTCTGTCTGTCTGTCTGTCTGTCTGTCTGTCTGTCTGTCTGTCTGTCTGTCTGTCTGTCTGTCTGTCTGTCTGTCTGTCTGTCTGTCTGTCTGTCTGTCTGTCTGTCTGTCTGTCTGTCTGTCTGTCTGTCGGATGCCGAAACGGATGACACCGTTGAATTCCTCGGGTCCTAATTGACTAGAAAAGTGGTTCATGTAAATCTGACGGGTAAAAAAGGTCGTTTTGCCCCACTAGTAAGTACGTATGTTTTACTATGGGAGCGGAAAAATTTTCGTCGATTTTTGAGCGAGTACCCCACGGGAAATCTATGTAAGTATGTTTTACTATGAGACGCAAGACTCTGGAGAATCCGAATCTGGTATCGATGTCACATTTCAAGCACGTTTAGAGGTGGTCAACTCAGACCAATTTTAGTTTTTGGCCGTTTACATGGTCAATATGCAAATTAGGACGGAAGTAAATAGTTGCATAATGTAGAGGGGTGCGTTGGCTACAAGACATATAAAAATATAGGGGGTCTAGCGGAAAGTTTTTGAGAGAAAATCAAAAACCGTATCTGGCCAATAATTTTGAACAGACTTTAGTACAATCCTGTACCTGTACACCGTTATTATTTGTTTAACAGGTGCGGGTCTGGTGCGTCCTTCGGCGCCGACCAATCAGCGCAAGCCACGAATAATTTCGCCCGATCTCAAACCCATCAGAGAGCTGAGTGTGCAGACCATTTCGAGTCAGTCGGACATCCCAGAGCAACCACCCTACCCGGCTCCTGAACCGTGAGATATATATACGGTATACAGTCAGGCACTTAACGCCGTTTATGGTACCTGTACCTAGGCTACGTAGTGGTGCCGTCTATCGTACCCCCACGTAATGCGAAGGTAGGGGTACCATATGTGGTGACGGTACCATATATGGTACGAAATCTGAACAGAGTGGTACATATATGGTACCGGTACCAATGCGAAGGTAGGGGTACCGTATATGGTGCCCGTACCATATATGGTACCACCACAGGCCCCGAACGTGGGGGTACCATATGTGGTACCACTACCCTAGGTACCCTAAGTGCCTGACTGTATTATCTTGAAAATAATGTGCACAAATACCTTTAGGGCACAGAAAAGTCGCAGACTCGTTGAACTGCACAAAAACAGAAACTGCAACAGGATTCCAAAAAAATTGCCGGTCGAAAATGAGCTTGCAAGGAGACTGAAGCAGCAAAGACAGAAGTTTGAGACTGCCGAAGTTTACTGAGATTACGTTTTATTATACGGTTTTATACGTACGTACATACTGTATGCACGAACTACGAGTAGGAAAGGAAAACGTGGTTGGGACATTGCGGTGTGATTGCTGTGCCAAATTTTGATCTGCTTACGTTAGTATTGAATTGCAAGAATTCTTCAAGGCTATTTACAGTCTGTGTACAGTAAATTCGCTGCTAGACTATAGTGAATGCCAGCACGGTAGGGTATATGGTTGATATAAACATGTTTTTATTAATCGAAAGAAACGTGATTTTCACATGCGCTGACAATGATACTGGTGTGTCTGCTTGTGTCACGCAAACATGCAACCACGCAATTGCATGTGCACATTTGGAGAGATGTGTCTAACTATTTGGATATAATACGCAGATGCCGCCAGTGATATTACTGCTCCAGTACTTATTTTGCTTGATATCATTTCCTCTTTACGTGCTTGTTGTAATAACAATGACGTGTAAGCCATCGCTGTCCTCCTCCACATACTTCAAGATTTGCATCAGCTTGGGAGTGTCTGATCTACTGAGCACACTGAATGACATGGGCGTGATTATGCCCAGAATGTATGGTTATTTGAGTGGCTTTTACCAAATCTTTGATCCAGTCCTCAACAGAGTCAGCAATTACGGCTCTTGGTACTTTGTTGTTTGTCAAACCCTGGCCCTGGCCATATTAGCCTGGAACCGGCACTGCGCTATAGTCCATCCGCTGCAGTTCGATGTGGTAAGAACACTTTCTACACTGCCATCATTATTAATGAAGTGGTCTTATACCTAAATGGGCTGTTTGACTTCCCTTTAATCAACAAAAAGGTTGACCAAACTTTTGGCTAATAAAGCAGAATGCTGTTTTGACTATACTGAAGCTAGAAATTTACTTGTAGTGTCGAAAAATAGCCATTCTACTCAGAAAACGCGAATTTAGTGGTCAAAAACCCTTCATGGGCTGTCTTTTGATTGTCCTGCGATTCTTGTGATTTCCGCGATTTTAACAGGTCCCAATTAGGTGATTAGGACAATTTTAACAGGTCCCAATTAGTACTGGGTGGGAGACAAAAATCCCAATACCCAATACCTGGAAACAGTGGCGTATACAGGGGGGGTGTAGGGTGTGTACACCCCCTTTGCGGTGGAGGTAGGAAGAAAAAGTCTGTCAAAAATATAAGAAACTAATGAATTATGTACTAAAACTGTCTATTTTGTACTCAGAATGCCTTCTAAATGCGTTTTTGAAGGCCAAATTTTCAAAATTTTCTCGCCCTGGTCGGGCAGAACCAGGCCATTATATACTACTAAAACTTGTAATTTCTGTTAATTTTAAGCTCGGAATGCGTTTTAAACGCGTTTTTGAAGGCTAATTTTGCTAAATTTTCTTACCCTGGTTGGGCAGCGGCCCAACCAGGCACTTTCAAAATTTTACACCCCCCTTTCCAAAATACTGGAATCGCCACTGCCTGGAAAACACCAATACACCCAATACCAGTTTGCACTCTAATACTAATCATGTTTTTGTCGTCCAATAGGAGCACAGCCGAATCGGCGTCGCCCAATAGTCTGTACCGCGGCCCTTTGCATGTCTCTACTCAGTTCAGAACATGTTTGATTAGCTCAAGTTTGTAGACGTAATCCTTTATGACGTTTTCTGACAGATATGGACAAGAAGATTTCTGAAGACTTGTCTAGCTGCCCAGTGGCTGTTGTCACTGTTGGTCACCTCACCAATGATCTACTACTCGAATGGATACTACAAGAGAGAACCGAATTCTACACTCTTTTCCTACCACCATTTCAACGAGCCGATTGCCACGCTCGGTCACAGCATTTTGGCTGTCTACGTGCTGTTTCTAATGATTCTGCTGGCTTGTTTGTACGTTGCCGCCTTTAAACACGCAGCCCGACAATCTCGAGTGATTGGTGCAGAGAGAAATCCACGACCAATCGTAAAAAGAAGCGACGCTTCTGATGTGGTTCCAGATTCAGTTGAGTTGCGTTTGGCAGTTGTGGGTTTCTTCAGTTGCATTCAGTTGTTTACCGGAACCGCAGTGGCAGCTGCTACAGTGGTTACGGACGGGTTCAATGACACCTTTCAGGTTTATTGCGTGCTCAAAATGTTCTTCAATTTGTCCAACCCCTATCTCCTTTTGTACTTCAGTCCGGCGCTACGGCGACAAGTTCGACTGGTCTGCTTTGGCCGATAGTTGATACGAAACTTATTTGTTCATAACACATCTCTCAATAAACAGAAGCTGTTTATAAGCTGCTTTCTGATTAAATTGCCCAAAGAGGTACCATATTTTCTGCAATTATTTTACAATTTCTAACAGCTCATGTTTAGCCCGGATGACAAGTGACACACAGTATACGCCAAATAAATGCGTAGTACATGTAAAAAAACAACTCAGCAGATCTTTCGCTCTATCAACCGTAAATCTCAACCGATTTAGGAAAATCTATTTTTTGAATGAAAGGCAAATAAATTCTTGAAGGATTGCTGAAATGTTCATTAAGATACGTACGTACGTCGCTTAGTTCTTGAGATATTTGTTCTCAAAATGAAAACTATTATTTTGACAGTAAACAAGAGATATAACAAACAACCCAGCAGAGCAGATTTTTCGCTACAAAGCAACCGAAGTTTTCGACTTTTTCGAACGAAAGATAGATAAACTCCTTAAAGATTGGTGAAATTGTTGTTAAAATGCTCTGCTTAGTTCCCGAGATCTTCGCTCTCAAAATAAAAACAGTGATTTTAAAAATGAACAAGAGCTTTTCATTATTCAGTTGTCTTGCAGTTCGCCATAAAACAGATTCCTGCTGCTGAGGGCGAACGAGACTTTACTGGCGAAGTACCGAGTGTGTGTGTGTTACCAGTAAAGCCTCCTTACGCTAGCCCTTAACTGAAGGAATCTGTTTTATTGCGTAGTGCAATGCAATTCCATCGTGTTCACTGACAAAATCACTGTTATGAGTTTGAAGGCAAACATCTCAGCAACTAAGCTGAATATTTTAATAAAAATCCATCAATCTTTCAAGAATTTGTTTATCTTTCATTAAAAAAAGATTCACAAATCGGTTGAGATTTGCAAAAAGTCTGCTGCGTTGTTTATTTGACGGACACTGTACATTTCAATTAAAACAAGCTTGCTTTCTTCTGTTCCTTTTCTTGATTCCACGCTCTAGGTACGCTTCAATTAGTAAATAGAACGGTCTGCTGACGGGCAGTTGCGCTTTGCAAATTATTCTGACTGTTAAAAAGGGTTCAGTATTATCGTTTACTCTAGACACGAACAGATTCACATTTCTTGGCGGCTTTTCCATTGCACTTAGTCAAAATAGTTTTCAGCTGACTGCCAGGTCCGACTTCAAAGGTGCGCGGGAAAGTGGACGGCTCTTTTCCATTAAAATCGGCATACAAGGTCGTTACTATTTGCTCCCACTTGACCGGTCTCTCTACTTGTTTCACTAATAAACTTTTAATCGCTTCTTCACCTAGAATTTTTCTGCGGTTTAGAAAGCACAGCTAACAAAAACAGGGAAGAAACAAGCGAACAAAGTGCACTTACTTTTGGGAAACGGCTTAGCTGAGAAGTTGGAGAGAACCGGTATGACCGGTTGAGCAACTTTGACAGTTGTCAGATGTCGGGCCAGAGTGTCGGCGGCCGATGTCATGAGTGGAGTGTGAAAGGCTCCGCTAACCGCCAGTCGTTTTGTTTTGAGAATTCCAAATTCTTTCGTGTTCTCCTCCACAAATTTTAAAGCCTGCTCGTGTCCTCCGATCACTTTGCATTGCGAGAACAGATAGTTTGCTATTGCGCACACTGGTCTTTGATGGCCCTGACTGCTAGAAATATTACTACAGTTGCATTAGCATTTTCCTTTTTAGTATACCAGTGATTTACAAACAAAATACGAACAGACTAGATAGAAAAAAGACACACTGCATCCAACGACGAGCCGCTTCCAAGGCTTGGAATAATTCCGACTTGGCGCTTATAAAGACAGACATCAGTCCAGACGCCTCTTGTTCACTGGCCTTTTGCATAGCTTCTGCGCGCGTTTTTATTATGCCCAGTGCTGCAGAATTCATCCTCGATGCATAATCGCACACCGGGACTGCATGTAATGTAGTTTACCTGTTTCGAAATTGAGAGCTCCTGCAAACACAAGAGCCGCGTACTCTCCCACACTGAAACCAGCAGCCGCGATGCAACTTTCCACTGCCTACAAAACACACTATATTGTATGTAGTGAAATATTTCTACTGCATATAACAGACAGGCACTTAACGCCGTTTATGGTACCGAACCGACACCATATAAGGTGCCGGTACCATATATGGTATCACTACCCTCGGTACCTTATATGGGGCCGTATTCTGGAACTAGGGTTAGAGCACTAACCCTGGGTTAAACAGCCAAACCCTGGGTTGCTAAACCCGACCTTCTAACCCGTATTCTTGAAGCTAAAATCTAACCCGGGTTTACTAATCCAGGGTTAAGCCCTAACCTGGGTTACAAAACCCAGGGTTAAGCTCTAACCTGGGTTAGCAAACCCAGGGTTAGCGACAAGTAACCCCGGGTTAAAATCAGGTGAAAACACAAAAACATATCAGTCCTTTGTCATTGTCCCTCACCCAAGGTAGTACATGCGTGCAACATGTACTATGCGGCAAAGATTTCGACTTGTTCTCTCTTTTGTCATCTGTTTTATGTTTGCGTTTTCCCGTTCTTAGATCGTGTCGCGTGTGTAAGTGAGCTTTTTCGTAGCCAAATCATCGCGCAGCTGTTCAGTCAAAAAGCAAAGGTCAGACCGATCAAATCGACATGGCTCAAATAGCTCCAAATCGCTATATGCTTCCAAGGGACTAAAACGGTCGCGAAAAACTCTTTGACGCTTTAAGCTTCTTCGCTGTTGAAGATGAAACAAGAACGTGGCCATAATTTACAGACACTCAACTTAAAACGAGGAAGAAATAAAACTGCAACAAAAAAACAAGCGCTAACCCAGGGTTTAACCCTGCTTTGTAGCAGGGTTACAAATAGAGTGCGAACTGGTATTGGGTATTGGGTATTGGGGTGTTTTCCAGGTATTGGGTTAACCCCAATACCCAATACTAACTGGGACAGGTAAAAATAGAGAAAAATCGATGCTGACCGAAAAAATAGATCTGAAAAAATCGAAAAAGTTGATTGATGATCATACATGTGCATGGGGGTATAGCAAGGTGTAGGGCAGTGAGTGTTTTATTACACAAAAGACGTCCGTACAGCGCAGCATAAAGTGGCAAGAGTGGTTAGCGAGATAAAGGAAACTAGGCCAGTCAGTCACAGTCGTATGCAGGCAGACAAGGCGTAAAACGTAGTATGCAGATGAGAGGAATAAACAGGAGCTCATACAATACGTACGAAGAACAACTTAAGAGTCAGTGTCTGAATCGATCGAGTCTTGGCCCTTTGCCCTATTCAGACCCAAAATTGAAAGTTTGGCGTAGACGGCTGTAAGTTGGCACACTAATACTACTTGATGAGTTATTCAACTGCTGCTGAGGAATTCCCAATTCGACGCTCCACGCTCGAGATATAAGCCCGCGAAAATCGGCTTGCTTAACTATGGGACGAAAATTTCCAACTTGAATTTCTTTCTTACTGACAAGGGTTGGGACTTAAAAATTGGGGCTTTTAGGTAACTTTTCGAGTAGATTAAGAATCTTTAGTCCAAAATTGTTTTCGATGAAAAAAAATTTTTTCGCCCCCCTTTGGAGCCCCCCAGCTCTACTGGAACCCCCCCTAGATGCACTTTTTTATTTTAGAATTTCGTAGCGCTATTCAGGACCTACATTTTGGTGTAAAATATTCAAGATTTGAGAAGTAGGTTTTTGAGAAAATTCACTTTGAATGTCCAAAATCTGGAAAAATCGCCAACTTTCACTGTGATCGGAAATGTCGCAAACGATTCCTAGCCTTTAAATCGTAACTGAGACCTAAAAATTGGGGCTTTTAGCTAACTTTTCGAGTAGATTAAGAATTTTCAGTCCAAAATTGTTTTCGATGAAAAAAATTTTTTTCGCCCCCCTTTGGAGCCCCCCAGCTCTACTGGAACCCCCCCTAGATGCACTTTTTTATTTTAGAATTTCGTAGCGCTATTCAGGACCTACATTTTGGTGTAAAATATTCAAGATTTGAGAAGTAGGTTTTTGAGAAAATTCACTTTGAATGTCCAAAACCTGGAAAAATCGCCCCAACTTTCACTGTGCTCGGAAATGTCGCAAACGATTCCTAGCCTTTAAATCGTAACTGAGACCTAAAAATTGGGGCTTTTAGCTAACTTTTCGAGTAGATTAAGAATTTTCAGTCCAAAATTGTTTTCGATGAAAAAAAATTTTTTCGCCCCTTTGGAGCCCCCCAGCTCTACTGGAACCCCCCCCTAGATGCACTTTTTTATTTTAGAATTTCGTAGCGCTATTCAGGACCTACATTTTGGTGTAAAATATTCAAGATTTGAGAGGTAGGTTTTTGAGAAAATTCACTTTGAATGTCCAAAACCTGGAAAAATCGCCCCAACTTTCACTGTGATCGGAAATGTCGCAAACGATTCCTAGCCTTTAAATCGTAACTGAGACCTAAAAATTGGGGCTTTTAGCTAACTTTTCGAGTAGATTAAGAATTTTCAGTCCAAAATTGTTTTCGATGAAAAAAATTTTTTTCGCCCCCTTTGGAGCCCCCCAGCTCTACTGGAACCCCCCTAGATGCACTTTTTTATTTTAGAATTTCGTAGCGCTATTCAGGACCTACATTTTGGTGTAAAATATTCAAGATTTGAGAAGTAGGTTTTTGAGAAAATTCACTTTGAATGTCCAAAATCTGGAAAAATCGCCAACTTTCACTGTGATCGGAAATGTCGCAAACGATTCCTAGCCTTTAAATCGTAACTGAGACCTAAAAATTGGGGCTTTTAGCTAACTTTTCGAGTAGATTAAGAATTTTCAGTCCAAAATTGTTTTCGATGAAAACAATTTTTTTCGCCCCCCTTTGGAGCCCCCCAGCTCTACTGGAACCCCCCCCCTAGATGCACTTTTTTATTTTAGAATTTCGTAGCGCTATTCAGGACCTACATTTTGGTGTAAAATATTCAAGATTTGAGAAGTAGGTTTTTGAGAAAATTCACTTTGAATGTCCAAAACCTGGAAAAATCGCCCCAACTTTCACTGTGCTCGGAAATGTCGCAAACGATTCCTAGCCTTTAAATCGTAACTGAGACCTAAGAATTGGGGCTTTTAGCTAACTTTTCGAGTAGATTAAGAATTTTCAGTCCAAAATTGTTTTCGATGAAAAAAAATTTTTTCGCCCCTTTGGAGCCCCCCAGCTCTACTGGAACCCCCCCCCCTAGATGCACTTTTTTATTTTAGAATTTCGTAGCGCTATTCAGGACCTACATTTTGGTGTAAAATATTCAAGATTTGAGAGGTAGGTTTTTGAGAAAATTCACTTTGAATGTCCAAAACCTGGAAAAATCGCCCCAACTTTCACTGTGATCGGAAATGTCGCAAACGATTCCTAGCCTTTAAATCGTAACTGAGACCTAAAAATTGGGGCTTTTAGCTAACTTTTCGAGTAGATTAAGAATTTTCAGTCCAAAATTGTTTTCGATGAAAAAAATTTTTTTCGCCCCCTTTGGAGCCCCCCAGCTCTACTGGAACCCCCCTAGATGCACTTTTTTATTTTAGAATTTCGTAGCGCTATTCAGGACCTACATTTTGGTGTAAAATATTCAAGATTTGAGAGGTAGGTTTTTGAGAAAATTCACTTTGAATGTCCAAAACCTGGAAAAATCGCCCCAACTTTCACTGTGCTCGGAAATGTCGCAAACGATTCCTAGCCTTTAAATCGTAACTGAGACCTAAGAATTGGGGCTTTTAGCTAACTTTTCGAGTAGATTAAGAATTTTCAGTCCAAAATTGTTTTCGATGAAAAAAAATTTTTTCGCCCCTTTGGAGCCCCCCAGCTCTACTGGAACCCCCCCTAGATGCACTTTTTTATTTTAGAATTTCGTAGCGCTATTCAGGACCTACATTTTGGTGTAAAATATTCAAGATTTGAGAGGTAGGTTTTTGAGAAAATTCACTTTGAATGTCCAAAACCTGGAAAAATCGCCCCAACTTTCACTGTGATCGGAAATGTCGCAAACGATTCCTAGCCTTTAAATCGTAACTGAGACCTAAAAATTGGGGCTTTTAGCTAACTTTTCGAGTAGATTAAGAATTTTCAGTCCAAAATTGTTTTCGATGACAAAAAAATTTTTTTTCGCCCCTTTGGAGCCCCCAGCTCTACTGTAACCCCCCTAGATGCACTTTTTTATTTTAGAATTTCGTAGCGCTATTCAGGACCTACATTTTGGTGTAAAATATTCAAGATTTGAGAGGTAGGTTTTTGAGAAAATTCACTTTGAATGTCCAAAACCTGGAAAAATCGCCAACTTTCACTGTGATCGGAAATGTCGCAAACGATTCCTAGCCTTTAAATCGTAACTGAGACCTAAAAATTGGGGCTTTTAGCTAACTTTTCGAGTAGATTAAGAATTTTCAGTCCAAAATTGTTTTCGATGAAAAAAATTTTTTCGCCCCTTTGGAGCCCCCAGCTCTACTGGAACCCCCTCAGATGCACTTCTTTATTTTAGAATTTCGTAGCGCTATTCAGGACCTACATTTTGGTGTAAAATATTCAAGATTTGAGAGGTAGGTTTTTGAGAAAATTCACTTTGAATGTCCAAAACCAGGAAAAATCGCCAACTTTCACTGTGCTCGGAAATGTCGCAAACGATTCCTAGCCTTTAAATCGTAACTGAGACCTAAAAATTGGGGCTTTTAGCTAACTTTTCGAGTAGATTAAGAATTTTCAGTCAAAAATTGTTTTCGATGAAAAAAAATTTTCGCCCCCCTTTGGAGCCCGCCAGCTCGACTGGAACCCCCCTAGACGCATTTTTTTATTTTAGAATTTCGTAGCGCTATTCAAGAGCTACATTTTGGTATAACATATTCAAGATTTGATAGGTAGGTTTTCGAGAAAATTGACTTTGAATGAACAAAATTGCCAGCAAGCAGGTTTTTGTACATTCAGAGTCGATTTTCTCGAAAACCTACCTCTCAAATCTTGAATATTTTATACCAAAATGTAGCTCTTGAATAGTGCTACGAAATTCTAAAATAAAAAAATGCGTCTAGGGCGTTCCAGTCGAGCTGGCGGGCTCCAAAGGGGGGCGAAAAAAATTTTTTTCATCGAAAACAATTTTTGACTGAAAATTCTTAATCTACTCGAAAAGTTAGCTAAAAGCCCCAATTTTTAGGTCTCAGTTACGATTTAAAGGCTAGGAATCGTTTGCGACATTTCCGATCACAGTGAAAGTTGGCGATTTTTCCAGGTTTTGGACATTCAAAGTGAATTTTCTCAAAAACCTACCTCTCAAATCTTGAATATTTTACACCAAAATGTAGGTCCTGAATAGCGCTACGAAATTCTAAAATAAAAAAGTGCATCTAGGGGGGTTCCAGTAGAGCTGGGGGGCTCCAAAGGGGGGCGAAAAAAAATTTTTTTCATCGAAAACAATTTTGGACTGAAAATTCTTAATCTACTCGAAAAGTTAGCTAAAAGCCCCAATTTTTAGGTCTCAGTTACGATTTAAAGGCTAGGAATCGTTTGCGACATTTCCGAGCACAGTGAAAGTTGGCGATTTTTCCAGATTTTGGACATTCAAAGTGAATTTTCTCAAAAACCTACCTCTCAAATCTTGAATATTTTACACCAAAATGTAGGTCCTGAATAGCGCTACGAAATTCTAACATAAAAAAGTGCATCTAGGGGGGGTTCCAGTCGAGCTGGGGGGCTCCAAAGGGGGGCGAAAAAAATTTTTTTCATCGAAAACAATTTTGGACTAAAGATTCTTAATCTACTCGAAAAGTTACCTAAAAGCCCCAATTTTTAAGTCCCAACCCTTGTCAGTAAGAAAGAAATTCAAGTTGGAAATTTTCGTCCCATAGTTAAGCAAGCCGATTTTCGCGGGCTTATATCTCGAGCGTGGAGTGTTGAATTGGGAATTCCTCAGCAGCAGTTGAATAACTCATCAAGTAGTATTAGTGTGCCAACTTACAGCCCTCTACGCCAAACTTTCAATTTTGGGTCTGAATACCAAGACTCGATCGAATCAGACACTGACTCTTAAATTGCACAATACGTACATACGCACTTTCAACAGGGGGGTGCCCAGGGGGGGACGAAAATGAAAATCTACCAAACGTTGCTAGAGGCTGCTAGAAAGCCTCCAGATGCGTTTTTAAGCCACAGAAATCAATTTTGGCAACTACGCAACTACGCACCCTTCCTCCAGGCAACTACGCACCAAACCCGAAATTTTTTCAAATTTTCCTGGAAAATTTCGATTTTTTTGACAATGTTTCTATCAGAAAACTGGTTTTTTGGCAATTTTTTGTCGAAAATTTGATTTTTACCGCAAATTTTTGAATTTTAACCGAAAATTTCGTATTTTCAGCCAAAAATTTGGATAAAATTCAAATTTCCCGCCAAAATTTTGGGCGAAAATTCAAATTTCCCGCCAAAATTTGAATTTCCCACCGAAAATTTGCACCTATATCCAGGCAACTACGCACCGAGACCTGGCCGTCCCTCCCTGAGCCGCCGACCATGCACATGTATGTTGATGATACGGTTTAGGAAGCTGTTTTGGCGTTAAATCAACTAAACGTTAGTAGAATTTCCTAAAGTGTACGCTTTTCTACCGCTACACCAGTAATTAATTTCTCTGTTCTTATCTGAAATAAAAATGGTGACATTAGAAATGTCACCATAATGTACCAGTAATAATGTACCCATGGCTATTGCGGTGGTGCACACAATTTCCAGCCGAGCTAGGAAAAAAATTCGCCGGGAAATACGAAACACGACTGAATTACGCAACATTAACTACCAAAACTGTTAATTTCTGCAAAATTTACGCCCCAAAATGGCTTCTAAATGCTTACTGAAAGGGTAGTTTTTCAAAATTTTCTCGTCCTGGTCCTGCTTGGGCTGAGTGGCCCAACCAGGCCTCTTAAAAATTTTAATCGCAGTGCCAATAAATCTTGTGTGCACAACTGGAATGTACCTGTCCACTGAAATGAAATTTTTGGCCCAGCTACGCAAGTATTGGGTATTGGGGTCTCAGGTATTGGTATTGGGTTTTTCAGGTATTGTTCGCACTCTAGTTACAAACCCAGGGTTAAATCTAACCCGGGTTAGAGTCTAACCTGGGTTAGGAGCTACTGCAGAATACGGGTTAGAGTTAACCCAGGGTTTGCTAACCCAGGGTTAGAGTTAACCCTAGTTCCAGAATACGGCCCATGGTGTCGGTACCATAAACGGCGTTAAGTGCCAGACTGTATAACACTTACCCGTCTAATCTGCCTGTCATTGTTTGCTTGTGTGCTTTCCCAGTAAACTCTCTTCATTTGGTGTCGAGACCCGAGAACGAGTGAAAGGAGTGGTCGTTAGACGAGTAGAAAGGGTAGTTGAAGGAGAAAGCGGAACAACTTTGTGGCGCGTCATCATACGCCAAATCTCGGTCTCGGCACCAAATGAAGAGAGTTAACTGGGAAAGCACACAAACAAGCAATGGCTTGTTTTTAGCGCTAAAACGCTATTTGGCAACTTAAAATTGCGATTTTTAGCGTTCTTACTGAAAAAACGTCCTAAAAACGCATTTCCAGGCGTTTTGGAGCTTTTTGAAATTTTGGAGCCCCCTCTGGGCGAAACCCCGTCGACTCCCCACCTGAGGAAAGCCCCCTACCCCAGGTCAGCCCAGAGCTGTTACATGTATGTCCAGTATGCAGCAATAACCGCAAACTGAATCTGCACAAACCTGCGGATCGATGTGGTTCAGTTTCTGTAGGGCCGCCAGAGAAGTGACAAAGATAGCCGGTTGACAGTGAATCGTTCTGTCCAACTCTTTCTTATCTCCTTCCCTGCACAGTTTGTACAGATCATAGCCAAGCACCAAACTAGCGCGTTCGTACAACTCGCGCACTTTAGGATATTGCACCAGCTCTTTGCCCATACCCACAAACTGGGCCCCTTGGCCGGCGAACTGCAGCACAGTGTAAGCAGAACCGTCGCTCACTCGTGGTTTAGTTGCTGGTTGATCTTGCACGTTCAATTGAGAGCGACGAGAGATATTAGGATAAGGACTACTGCCCCAGGCGTCTGTGTCCATCAGTGGAGCATCGCTTAGAGTGACCGCATCTCGCAACAACTGTCTTGCTTTCGGCTCGTCTGCATCACCTGACCGCCGACCGCCTCGCAGAAATCGACGACCAATTTTGGTAGAACTGCGAATAATTCGCATGGCACTTTGCTTTGTTACAGATCTAAATAGGGCTCCTAACAAAGATTCAAGCTCTGAACTTCTAAATAGCAGTGGACTGAAGACCTGTGAGGAAATAAAGCAAACTGAAGTAGATGGTTTACTGACTGAGTACTATATATTATTGTACACAACCATTTCGAGACCATACCGTACTTGGGCGCAGGGGTTTACTTTTCAATTAACCCAAAAACTGACTACAAAATCAAATTTTCAAATCATTTCTGCCACCCATGTACGGTGAGGAGCAGCAGACAAAACCAACAAGCAACCGGTAGGCAAGAGGACATAGACATCACAGTTTGGAATGGTTATACTAGTTGATTGAACTACGCATCAAGTTCAAGTAATACAGACTAGCAGTTAACGTCGTTTATGGTACCGACACCATATATGGTACCCGCCGTTCGGAGACTGTGGTGGTACCTACCCATGGCCATAATATGGTATCATGATATACTGTATGGTACCATTACAAAGGTAGGGGTACCATTATACGGTACACTACAGTGGCCGAACGTGATGGTACCATATAGTACCGGAACCGGTACCTTACGTACGTATATGGCACCACCACAGGTCCAGAACGTGGGGGCACCATTTGGTGCCACTAGTCTAGGTACCAGTACCATAAACGGCGTTAAGTGCCTGACTGTAATAGTGAAAACGGCAAAGGCACACCAATAATGGTAAAAAATAGTCTTTGTACATGCAAAACCAGCAGCTGAATAAGGACACAACCAAGTAAAGTAACCCTGTCTGTTAAAGTAGCCGCCTCAAGACCTGGGAGAGGTGCGGGGTCGGAATCGGTAGAACTGAGAGTAGACCAGTCCAACCGACGAAATCGTGTCACCCAGACCCACCGTTCGGATTGGACTCTTGCAGACTAAGACAGGAGAGTAAATGAACACCACGTCGTCGCGCATCCACGAGGTAATCGGACTGAAATTAAGTTTCGTACGCATAAACAATCAAGCAAGACTTTTGAAACAGTCCAGCATACATGGCCGAAAAAGTCGAGAGGACACAGGGCCAGGGATGTCTACCATACCAAAATTGTACTAGTACTAAAATCAGTCTTTGAATTTAGTACTAAAGTCTATTCAAAAATCTTTGGCGCTGGGTACATACGGCAGTTTCCCGAATTTATGCGTGGTGTGAACCCCATACATGTATATATGGATCTGTTCCTCTCATCAACGAGACTACTATACTGTTCTCGAAATTTGCATATTGAACTTTAGTTAGAAGCAAGAAGCCTGACAAAAAATCGACTATTTTGGCAAAGCGCCAATTTTTGTGCCGATACCAGATTCACATTCCCCAGCCTTCAGGCATCTCGAAAACACCACCATGGGTCTACGATCAACCCTGCCAAAGTTACACTCGATTTTCTAACGCCGACAAGCGGTCAAAATTTTGCTCTTCCATAGTTAAGCACAAAAATTCATTCAAGATCGAACACATGGGGGTTTTTTCCTTCCAACCAATTTCAGCTTCACGGTTCTAGATTATATCGGACATATTGAATCCAGCAGTCACATTGGTTTTGCTCTACCACTTTGATTTCTGCTAGAAATTTGACCTCGAAGTTAGGGTGTCCACCTGAATTTCAGAAAGGCATAGCCCAATGTATCTTGTGTGGCCCTGGTCGAAATCTCATACATGTATATATGGATCTGTTCCTCTCATCATCGAAATTACTATACTGTTCTCGAAATTTGCATATTTTACTTTGCTTAGAATACGATCAATCCTACCAAAGTTACACTCGATTTTCTAACGTTCAAAATTTTGCTCTCCCATACTTAAGCACAAAAATTCATTCAAGATCGAACACATGGGACTTTTTTGCCTCCAACCAATTTGAGCTTCACGGTTCTATATTATTTCGGACATGTTAAATCCAGCGGTCACACTGGTTTTGCTCTACGACTTTGATTTTTGCTAGAAATTTGACCTCGAAGTTAGGGTGTCCTGAATTTCAGAAAGTGTTGTTGTCTTGTCGGCATTAGAAAATCGACTGTAACTCTGGTAGAGTTGATCGTAGATCCATATATAGTAGTATTTTCGAGATGCCTGAAGGTTGAGGAATCCGAATCTGGTATCGGCACAAAAATTGGCGCTTTACCAAAAAAGTCTATTTTTTTGTCAGGCCCCTTTCTTTTAAGCAAAGTAAAATATGCAAGTTTCGAGAACAGTATAGTAATCTCGTTGATGAGAGGAACAGATCTATATTTACATGTATGGGGTTTTGATCAGGGCCACACAAGATACGTTGGGTAATGCCTTTCTGAAATTCAGGTGTACACCCTAACTTCGAGGTCAAATTTCTAGCAAAAATCAAAGTCGTAGAGCAAAACCAGTGTGACCTCTGGATTCAGCATGTCCGAAATAACATAGAACCGTGAAGCTGAAATTGATTGGAGGAAAAAACCCCCATGTGTTCGATCTTGAATGAATTTTTGTGCTTAACTATGGGAGAGCAAAATTTTGACCGCTTGTCAGCATTAGAAAATCGAATGTAACTTTGGTAGGGTTGATCGTAGACCCATATATGGTAGTATTTTCGAGATGTCTGAAGGTTGGGTAATGCGAATCTGGTATCGGCACAAAAATTGGCGCTTTGCCAAAAAAGTCGATTTTTTTGTCAGGCCTCTTGCTTCTAACTAAAGTTCAATATGCAAATTTCGGGAACAGCATAGTAGTCTCGTTGATGAGAGGAACAGATCAATATATACATGTATATGGTTCACACCACGCATAAATTCGGGACACTGCCGGATGTACCCAGCGCCAAAGATTTTTGAACAGACTTTAGTACCATACCAAACCAAATTCAAAACAGCTCCTTCTATACTATACCATACCATATCAAAATCAAACGCCTTTACCAGAATATTTTGGCACTAGAATTGTGATTTTGGTAAGGTTTCATTTTAGTACTAGCTTGTTGGCTATATTTATAACACTTTTCAAATGCGTCTAAATATATTCCCAATCCTTTCTGCATGTTTTGATTCTAGAAAACTCAAGAAGGGTGGATTGAGCAAAACTTCCAAAGTCTTCTATGACATTATCACAGCAAACTATACTCCTGTACTGTACTTCTACTGTACCAAAATCATACCAAATTCATACCAACCAAATTCAAACTGAATTAGCTAGTACTACGTATACCATACCATATCGAATTCAAATCGCCAACTTTACAATAGTATACCATACCATCATACATGGGCCGGGGGGTAAGGGGGGTATACCCCTCCCCTCGGCCGGCCATACCCCTCCCTCCCCCACCCCCCCCCCTCCCAGAGGGAGGAAATTTTCACTTATCTAAGGCAAAATAGGCGTTTTTTGGCCTTTTTTCGGGGGGGACCCCCCAGGTCTCCAAACCCCCCTACCCCCCACCGGATTTTTCCGGCCCATGTATGCATACCATGTCAAATTGAATTTGGTAGTTAAAAGTTTGAATTTGGTAAGTATCCCTGCACATAGCCCCACACTTAGGCTGATCTACAAAAAAGTCGAAAAAACCCCTGTAAAATTGCCGTTTTCCTTAAAAAAGTCACCAAAATTTGCGGCTAGGCCCATGCATCTAGTCGAGCCGATGAGTTCTGAAGTGCAGAGAGAAGATAGAGAGAAAGCGGTTACGTGTGAGGTTGGAACTTGTATACTCTGCCCTGTTCCTTGTCCAGTAGGAAGTGGTCTCCCATTCTCAGTTCGACCATGCTCGAATCGATAGTCTTGGCGTTGCAGGCCACTCTGCCGGCCACCCGAGCCCCCGCCGCCACCGAGGCTGCCATGTTGGACCAGTCCGGACCCTTGACTGCCTCAAATCAGACACTACTAACTTGCATCTCTTAGAACAACAACTCTTTAGAAACAATTACTACCTACCATCATACATGTAGCAGGTGATTCGCGGGGTTGGGGGTGTTGAAATGTTGCGACAGATAATCATTTATTATGTGTACTTGTCTAAATTCCTTCCCTTCCGGTGTGTGCTGTGTTGTGTGCGGCTGTTAGTAACATTTCTTGTGTTGTGTCTCACCAAGTAAACTCTACTAGTCAACGTGCTTCGCTGATACACGCAGTCCTACGATCCATACCTTCAATTGGTTATGGGCCCAGAAGATCAGTGAAGTCGTTCTCAAGTGTCAACAGATCCACGCAGTTGTTCATAGCAAGCAATCGTGCAAGCAACTACATTGGATAGTGATACGTGTGCAAAGATGTGTGAAGATCGCGCCAACATACCAGTTTTGAATGAGTCTAATTGGGTGCACTGGAAGAAAGTGATGCAGGGCGTGATGATGGCTAAAGGTCTTTGGAGAGTGGTCAATGGTTCAGATGCAGCGCCTACTGCAGGAGCAGATGCAGAGGTCAATGGATTCCAAGAGAAGCAGTATCATGCTATTGGGATCATGTTGCCTGCCATTTCTGCTATGCTCACTCATCTGATACCGTCTGATCCAGTTGATCCTCACGTCATTTGGGCAGCACTTTTGGACCATTTTGAGTCAAGGAATCAGTACAACATCTTGTCAATGGAAACGAAGCTGGCTCAAATGTTCCTGTCTGCTAAAGATGACCCAAGTCCATGGTTCAAAAAGCGAATTGAGCTTTATGAGGCACTGAAGCAAGTAGGAGAAGAAGTAGCTGTCAAGAAACAAGTCAGCGCCACGCTTGCTCTACTACCAAGTTACTATGAAACGATAAAGGTGTCTCTCACCATTCAGCTCAGCACACAGGACCTCTCGATGAACCAGTTATGCGACTACATTGTCAGTTTCTGGAAAGACAAGCAACCTAGTTCAAGCCGCGAAAAACAAAGTGAAGCCGTGTTTACTGCCAGAGGCGGAAGGCCATACAGAGGCAGAGGAAGAGGAAACCAAGGTGCATACACCAGAGGAGTGAACCATAATCACAACAGTCGTGTTAGAGGACGCAGCAGTTACTTAAGTAGAGGTCAGCACAACGTTCAAGCCAACAGAGGTATCAAGTGCTATAGATGCAATGGCTATGGACACATGCAACGTGAGTGCCCAACTGCTCAAAGGGAGGCTTACAGTCAGAAGGAGTGCAACAGTGCAACTGCTTCTTTCGCTCATACACACTTATCTGCTGAAGAGTTAGTCGCCTCTCATGGTGTCGTCAAGTCTGATCGTGTTGTGGTTGATTCTGGCGCCTCAAGTCATATGACAAGCAGAAGAGATGTGCTCACCGATTATGTTGATTTGTCTCCACACCAACCTATCTATTTGGGAGATGGTCGTATCGTCAAGGCCATTGGTGTTGGAAAGATGCAAGTGGAGCTGCACTACCCAGATGGTTCGTTCCTACAGCACGCCTGTCTATGCAATTGTTTGTTGGTACCAGATTTGAACTGCTCTCTCTTCTCAGTACGTTCAACAGCAGCATCAAAACAAAGACTGGTGACCTTCGATGATCACAGTGCTTGGGTTGAGTCATTCGATGGAAAAGTAGTTGCAACAGGAACGCTCCACAACAATAGTTATCTTCTGAATTGCAAGCTGCGCTCCAATGGTCAACGTCAACCAAAACCTGTCTGTCTCATCAACTCAGTTAACTCGCCCATAGAAGAAGATACTGCTGGCACCAAAGCAACTACTACAAGCAACATCGAAACTAAAGTGCAAGTGCCTAGCAAAGCAGTTCCGATTAGTGTTTGGCATCAACGGTTTGGTCATTTGGGTGAGAAAAACATGCAAAAGCTGATCAATGGTAACCTGGTTGATGGCCTCAACGTCTCTTCTAAGAAGCTTCCGTTCTGCGAACCTTGCGTTGAAGGGAAAGCTCATCAGCTACCATATCCAAAGAAGTCTGAATCTCGAGCAAAAGAGCCACTTGAACTAGTTCATTCAGATGTGTGCGGTCCAATCACTCCTCATAGCCGAGGTGGACGCCACTACATTCTGACCTTCATTGATGACTGCACTCGTTTTGTATGGGTACGAATTATATGTCAGAAGTCAGATGTGTTCAAGAAATTCAAGTCTTTGATGGCTCAACTCGAAAGAAGCACTGGCAAAAAGCTCAAATGTTTGCGTTCAGACAGAGGAGGAGAGTATACGTCCAAAGAGTTTCGAAACTACCTGAAGAGTAGAGGAATTCGTCATGAGCTAGCAACAGTAGACTCAAAGCCTCAGAATGGCGTTGCCGAACGAATGAACAGAACATTGGTTGAGAAATCCCGTGCCATGTTACAAGCAGCAAACATAGAATCGGAGTTTTGGGCAGAGGCAATCCTGAATGCTGCATATGTACGAAATCGAAGTCCAACTACATCACTGGATAACAAGACCCCTTATGAGGCTTGGTGGGGCAAGAAACCTTCTGTTCAACATCTTCGAATTTTTGGTTGTACTGCATATGCCCACATTCCTAAGAAGCATCGTCGCAAGATGGATAAAAAGACAGACAAGTGTCTATTCATGGGCTATTCAACCTGTTCAAAGGCGTATCGACTCTGGTCTATTGAGAAACAAGACATAATTATTCGGCGTGATGTCACATTTGATGAATCAACTATTGGTCGAGAAGGAGAGGATATACAGAAGGAGAAACTGGAAGAATCAAAGAAGCAACCAACAGTTGAAACTGTGACAGTGGAGATAGAAGATGCTCATGAAGAAGAGGCCAATATGCCAGAACAAGTCTGCTCAGACAATAATGAAGATGAAAACTTAGATGAACAAGAAGAACCCCCAGACAGCGATGAAGGGACTGCAGACTCAGAAGGAGAACCAGAACCAATCAAAAGGAACCCAACTCGAAACAGGAAGCCACCAGATTGGTATGGAGATTGGGTGTTCAAGGCAGATGAAGAAGTTTATGAGCCAAGGAACTGGCAAGATGCCATGAAAACAGAACAAGCCCAAGAATGGAGGAAAGCTGCTCAATCGGAGTACAATTCACTTATGGAGCATAATACGTGGGAACTCGTGGCACTACCAAAGAACAAAAAGTGCGTTGGAGGAAAATGGGTGTTTCGTGCCAAACATGATGAATTCGGAAACATTTCAAAGTACAAGGCTCGTTTTGTGGCACAAGGTTTTACTCAAGCTTATGGACAAGACTACAGGCAAATTTTTTCGCCAGTGGTTCGATGGGAATCTGTGAGAGCACTTATGAGTATGGCTGTTCAATACAGGATGACAATTCATCAGATGGATGTTGAGACCGCTTTTCTGAATGGATATTTACAAGAAGAAATTTATATGAGACAGCCAGAAGGTTTTATCAAGTCAGGACAAGAGAATCTGGTCTGTCGTTTGAAACGTTCTCTCTATGGACTCAAGCAATCGCCTAGATGCTGGAATCAGATCCTACATGAAAAGCTAAAGGAAATGGAGTTCACACAGTCTCAGTCCGATCCCTGTATTTATATTGGTAAAGTGGACAATGAAGTTGTGTTTCTGGCCGTTTATGTGGACGATATCATTGTGGCTGCCAAAAGTGAACAAATTGTGAACAAAGTCAAGAAGGTATTTGCTACTAAGTTCAAGGTCAAAGACATGGGGCCAGTCCATTATTTTTTGGGAGTTCAAGTGAAGCAGAGGTCAGATGGTTCAGTCTGGTTAGGACAAGAAAAGTATGTCGACAACGTTCTAAAGAAGTTTAAGATGCACGAAGCCAATCCTGTGTCAACTCCTATGGAAGCAAACGCTAAGCCGTTCAAGGCCTCTGACAAGTGTATTCTATTTGATTCAAAGATATACCAGTCTGCCATTGGAAGTTTGCTGTATTTGGCCATTGCTACTCGACCAGATGTTAGTCAAGCCGTTTCTAAACTGGCTCAGTATTGTTCCAAGCCTACAGTACAGCACTGGCAGATGCTGAAGCGAATTCTGCGTTATCTGAGAGGTACAAAGAATCTAGGTCTCTATTACACTCTCTCAGCTGGCGATCCAGCGTTGACTGCTTACTCAGATTCTGACTACGCTGGAGACTTAGATGACAGGAAATCGACGTCTGGATATGTATTTCTGAAAAATGGTGCACTGATTAGTTGGAGAAGCAAGAAGCAAACGGTGATCGCGCAATCGACAGCAGAAGCCGAATATGTAGCGCTTTTCTACACAACGCAAGAATGCATTTGGCTGCGTCGGTTGTTACATGAACTCAGAGACAAACTGGACAAACCAACTACAGTGTTTGAGGACAACAAAGCTGCTATTCAAATCACCTCTGATCCTGTTGGTCACCCGAAAACCAAACACATTGCTACAAAGTTTCATTTTACTCGTGATCAGATTCTGAATGGGGTGATCAGCATTGTATACTGTCCTACTAAAGAGATGCTGGCTGACTTCATGACAAAGCCTTTGCCTCGTGATCAGTTTGAGAAGCTCCGCTCAGCCGCAGGACTAACCCAGGATCCATCTGTCGAGAAGGAGTGTTGAAATGTTGCGACAGATGATCATTTATTATGTGTACTTGTCTAAATTCCTTCCCCTTCTGTTGTGCTTTGTGTTGTGTGCGGCTGTTAGTAACCTTTCTTGTGTTGTGTTTCACCAAGTAAACTCTACTAGTCAACGTGCTTCGCTGATACACGCAGTCCTACGATCCATACCTTCAATTGGGGGTCTGGCCCCGGCCGGAGGGGTCTAAGCCCAAATTCTACGTAGGGAGAGGGTTGGGCACTAAAAAAACGCTCAAAAATCGCAACTGTTCAGATAAAAATCGTCAAAATCGCTAATTTGGTCTCAAATACAGCTAAAAAGTGCTGTTTTATAGTCGATTTTGGCAATTTTTTGTGGCTGAAATTGAAAGTAAGTGAGTTTTCGCTGCTGATATTTAAGACTTAGGCCAGGCCGGTACCGGTACCTAGGCTAGGGGCACCATATATGGTACTCCTACGTTCGGGTACTGTGGTGGTACCACCATAATATATTGTGCCCCTACCCACATACATGGGCCGGAAAAATCCGGGGGGGGGGTCCCCGAAAAAAGGCCAAAAACCGCCTATTTTGCCTTAAATAAGCGAAAATTTCCTCCCTCCGGGAGGGGGGTGGGTGGGTGGGGACTGGGGAGGGAGGGGTATGGCCGGCCGAGGGGGGTATGGCCGGCCGAGGGGGAGGGGTATAAACCCCCTTACCCCCCGCCCATGTATGCCTACCCAGTGGCGTATCCAGGGGGCGTATCCAGGGGGGTGTAGGGTGTGTACACCCCCCTTTGCGGTGGAGGTAGGAAGAAAAAGTCTGTCAAAAATATAAGAAACTAATGAATTATGTACTAAAACTGTCTATTTTGTGCTCAAAATGCCTTCTAAAGCGTTTTTGAAGGCCAAATTTTCAAAATTTTCTCGCCCTGGTCGGGCAGAAGCCCAACCAGGCCATTATAAACTACTAAAACTTGTAATTTCTGTTAATTTTAAGCTCGGAATGCGTTTTAAACGCGTTTTTGAAGGCTAATTTTGCTAAATTTTCTTACCCTGGTTGGACAGCCAACCAGGCACTTTCAAAATTTTACACTCCCCCCTTTCCAAAATCCTGGATACGCCACTGTGCCTACCCATGGCCTATGGTGCCGGTACCTTAAATATTTTACGAAATCTGAACGGAACGGTACCTGTACAGGTACCAATTCAAAAGTAGGGGTGCCATATATGGTGCCAGTACCATAACTGCGTAAAGTAAAGATAAATATTTTCCCACCGCTGCGTGCCTAGGCGCAAAATAGAACGGCGCCCAACCTGCACGACGCGTCAAGCGACCAAATGCAGAAAAGCAGAAAAAAAAAAGACTAATTGATTCGGCTAAAAAATCACTTAGCGAGCGCGCCGGTCTAATTTCTATTCCATAATGGTAGCCGGTGCATTTCCACTGGCCAAATTAGCTTATTTGGCAGTTCGGCAGATAGCAAAGCCAGTAGCGACCGGGATTAAGAACGGCGCTAAACGGAGTCACCTATTTCGTCGCGCCGTTTGCCTGCCGACCGCCCAGCTCTACCACTGGGCCGAGACCACCTTCAAAATGTACCTGCTAGGACTGGGAAAGCCCCAACACGTGGCGCCACTCAACGAGCAGATGGCGGTCGAGCTGGGAGCCGATATTCTAGGCGAATTGCTGGTGTTCGGAGTAGCTGCCACTCTCACTGTGATGGAGTACAGCAGAAGTCAAGCCAAGAGCGACGCCAAAGAGCAGCAACTGTACGAGCGACTGGCCAATGTGGAAGAGAAACTACAAGACACGGCCTTCCTCTGCGAACGACAGCGCACCGAGCTTTTGGAGATGCGCAGAAGACTGACCCAATGCGAGTCGCCGTTGGTCAAGCTCAGACAGAAACTGACCGCTGCAGCGGTGGAAGGAGAAGAAAGCTCAGAATCAGCCGGTTCGAGAGGAGAAGGAAAAGGAGGTATTTTGCGGGCAGCCGAGCTGGCTACTAACTTACTATCCGGTGGACGTTTAGGTACGCACGGTTCCGGTACATAGATGAAACTTGAACTCTTACTATTAGCGTGATTGATTTGTTTGTGCCGCCAAAAATTCTACCGTTTGTATAAAGCACTATTATTATTACCGGTAAACTTACGATCATGTGGAAAGTGAGGCAGTGGAAGTGAATTCTCTGCAGTCGGTAGTTGGCCTTCTTGCTGTCGGTCGATTTGCTGTCCTGACCGAAGTTGGTCAGCATCCAGTAAATTATCTCCACTGCTTTGTAGGCGTGGATGGAGCCGGCTCTAGGCGACACGTCCGGATACGGACCTCCGTTGGTTCGCGAGAGAAAGGCCAACTCTTGTTCGTTGAGTCCCAGAGAGTCTACGTACGGGATTATCTGAAACAGAAATATTGCCTAAATGCGTGTATGAATTAAAATGTCTGCGCCAATTGAACCAATCGCATTAAACGGATTGTGACATACATGGGCCGGAAAAATCCGGAGGGGGTTTGCAAATCTCAGGGGTGGGGGTCCCGGAAAAAAGTCCAAAAAACGCCTATTTTGTTTCGGAAGGGTAGGGCTGCGAAGGGGGGGTATGTCCGGCCGAGGGGGTGGTATTGGCCGGCGATGGGTGGGGCCACCCTAACCCCCGCGGCCCATGTATGGACAGTGGTCAGCTATGGCGCCCTTTAGGTTTGGCCTAACAATCTCATAACGCATGGCGGCGGTCATAAATTAGCTGCCCGGATATACAGGGTGTGTCGAAAAAAACAACCCAGCAGAGTTTTTGCTGTAGCAACCGCAAATCTCAACCGATTTGAATGAATCCTGTTTTGAATGAAAGATAAATAAATTCTTGAACGATTGGTGTAGCCTTTATTAAGATGCATTGCTTAGTTCCTGAGATAATTGCTTTCAAAATCAAAACAGAGATTTTGGCAGTGAACAAGAGCGATTCCGTTGCACTTCACAACAAAACGGATTCCTACTGCTGAGGGGCAACAAGACTTTTACAAATAAAGTAACCATGCATGTGTGGCACCAGAAAAACCCCGTTACGTTAGCCCTGAGCAGTAGGAATCGGTTTTATTAAGAAGTGCAACAGAATAATAAAAATCGCTCTTGTTCATTGCCAAAATCTGTTTTAACTTTGAGTGCAAATATCTCAAGAACTAAGCATCATATCTTACTAAAAGCTTCACCAATCTTTCAAGAATTAATTTATCTTTCATATAAAATAGGACTCACTGAAATCGGTTGAGATTTGCGGCTGCTACAGTAAAAAATCTGCTGGGTTGTTTTAATCTCTGTTGTTCACTGCCAAAATCTCTGCTTTGATTTTGAAAGCAATTATCTCAGGAACTAAGCAATGCATCTTAATAAAAGCTACACCAATCGTTCAAGAATTTATTTATCTTTCATTTAAAGCAGGGTTCATTCAAATCGGTTGAGATTTGCGGTTGCTACAGCTAGAGTTGTAAAAAAAAATTTTTTTTTTGAAAGCCAAAAAAAAAAGCTTTTTTTAATGAAAATTTTTCATTTCGAAATTTTTTTTTTCAAAATTTTTTCCTAGCATGAAATATAGCTTGTAGGAGATGCAAGGATGCATCAGAAGCAACTTTAAATGCAAAAGCTGATACTTTGGTTCAAACATAGTGTTACAGCCTGAGAGTCGCATATTCTACCTGCAGCATTGCTCACAGAGTGGCTGCTGCCCTTTAAAACCTATTTTTATGCTTAGAATAGGCAAGAAATTGATAGAACTGCACTTCTAATGTATATCTGAGGCTAAATTCAGCGATTTTCCCCCAAAATTTCCATTCTGTGAATAAAATAAAAAATTTTCGAAATGGGCCTTCAAAAAAAAAGCTTTTTTTTTTAAAAAAAAAAGCCTTTTTTTTTAAAAAAAAAAGAGCCTAACAACACTAGCTACAGCAAAAAATCTGCTGGGTTGTTTTTTTTACGCACCCTGTATTATTTTTTATTCGGCCAACTGAACAGTCGGCGAACTGATTTTAATGTCACCGAAAGCTGGTGACAGCCAGTAGGTACAGGGGAGCGGACTGGAGTTGCCTAAGCACCTCAACCTACAATAGCAACCACACGTGTGTTGGGACAAACGGGAACGGGGACAGCTACACTGAGACCCGACCAGACTGACCCAGCGAATGTTACTAGGCTAGTAGCGAAGGAAGGGCAGGATGTGCGTGTGCGTGATGGGCCCGCAGTGTGGCCTAACCGGAGGGGCTACGACGGCCCCGCCCGGACGATCCATCCACCGCAGGCTACTTTATCTCTAACAGAAAAGCGTAATGTGATCAGTGAGCAAGAGGTCGGAAAAACATCTGCGTACGCCACAGTGAAACATATTGCAATACAGTTTTGACCTGAACCGCGTAATTCGAATAAAGAAAAACCGGTCGGTCAAATCAATCGAAGGGCCGTTTTAAAATGCAAGCACATAATTCGCACAGCAAACAAGCCAGTGCTATCTGCGGCTCTCAGCGCTGCACTTACTGCCCATTTAGGCTAAGGCCCACCATATCGTCACCGCGCTTTAGACATCCGATTGCATTGTAACTACGAAGTTTCAGTTAGCCTTGGCTTGGGAGCGTAAACAGTAGACTCACCCTGTTCATCACGTGTTTTCCGAAGTTGCCGTCGGCGATGCTGCCCAGTTCCAGGTGGATGGGCAGTTTGGGGTTGATCTGTCCGAGACTGCGCTTCAGCTGTCTCAGCTTCTCCTGCCACAGATCGGCCGGCTGGTTCTCCAGCAGGTGCACCCCTGATAGAATGACCAGGTCCGGCTTGTAGGACGCGATCGCGTTGAAAAACATGTCCATCACCACCGAACTGCCACTAAACACAACACTCCCACCCATTATACTGCTTACTTCGCTATCAAGTGAAGTGTCTTATTATGTACACTTTATAGCGCAGGCTAGGCCCGCCTATATGAGGCACTTAACGCATACATGGGCCGGAAAAATCCAATGGGGGTGCCGGAAAAAAGTGCAAAACAACGCCTACCTATTTTGTCTTAAATAAGCGCAAATTTTCTCCCTCCGGGAGGAGGGTATGGGCGGCCAAGGGGGTGGTATTGACCGGCAAGGGGAAGGGCAGATCCCCCTAACCCCCGCGGCCCATGTATGACTTAGCGTCATACATGGTAGCTGCCCTTAGGACGTACATTGTGAAAATGAGGGGTAGTCCGATTTCACTCAAAAGTTCTGGCTAAGAGGCGTTCACAGCGGGCCCGGGCTCGTTCCTCTTGCCTCGCGTACAGGATCTGTCGAAAAACAAGCCCGCAGATTTTTCGCTGTAGCAAACGCAGATTACAACCGATGCATCCTTATTTAAATCAACAAAGACAAATAAATTGTTAAAAAAGATCGCTTAAATTTTTATTGATCTACTATGCCTGAGTTCCTCAGATATTCGCCTTAAAGTCAAAACAGTTAGTGATGTGGCAATGAACAAGAGGGATTTGCATTATCCCGATGCACTTGGTACAGTCAGGCACTTAACCCCGTCAATGGTACCGGCACCATATGGTACCACCACAGTCGCCGAACATGGGGTAGGTGCCATATGGTACCACTACCCTCGGTACTGGTACCATATATGGTGTCGGTGCCATAAACGGCGTTAAGTGCCTGACTGTCATAACAAAACAGATTCCTACTACTGCTGATGGCTATTGAAGGCTTTAGTGGAGAAACACACACTCTGTTTACTTCACCAGTAAAGTCTCGTTAGCCCTCAACAGGCAGTAGGAATCTGTTTTATTGTCAAGTGCAAAGGAATAATAAAAATCCCTCTTGTAATTAGCCAAAATCAGTTTAGCTAATATCCCGGAAGCCCAACCAGGCCACTTCAAAATCTTACAGCCGCTTGCAAAATGCTGGGTACGCCACTGATTAGAAGAGGAAGTAATGTGTACCTGAAGACGTCGTGAGAGGTGATGAATCGACTAGAGGAAGGAGCTACGAAGTCTCCCCATATCTCGCCCTGCTTGTACTCCATAATGATATGCATTTCGTCTTTGGATATGCGCGTGCTGTTGTGAGTGATGATGCCGGGATGCAGGAGAGCTTTGGCGCGCGGACCGATCGGACCCACCAGAATCACCTCAAACCAACAACCACTCTCTCTCTTCTCTGACCTGCTCAGCTCTCCCTTACCGTACAATGCGAGTAGCTGGACGAAATCTTCTGCGCCATGTTGGCTGCGTTGCCTCCGATCGTATACTGAAACGCAATTTAGTTAATTTTCTAGCTTATTTTACTCTAATCAGATTTTACTGTCGATTGAAGACCAGCGTGCTGGCAGTTTTAACTTAAAAGTGTCTCGAGGCTAGCCGGCACAGTTTGTGTAGTGGTTTAGGCCGCAAAGCCTACGCCTACGCTACGTACGTTCATCCACTCGGCGGGACAAGTTTGTGTCGCAAACTGTTGGTCGTTGGCACAAAGCCCAACCCACACCACCGAAAGCCGGTGATGGCTAGTACCAGACATGAGCTAGTATTTCGGCAAATGGCGAGTAGAATTTTCAATTCCCGAGGGGGCTGAGGGGTAGGAGCACCTGAGCGGACGGTAAGCCAAAACGTCCGATTTTTGGTTATTTTTCGTTAAAATAGGTTAAAATAAGCTATTCTGAGCTCATTTACACCTATTCTAGGTATACTTTTATCATAACTTTCTATAAAAAATTCTTCCAAAAGATTCCTGGGGGTCAACCTCCCTCAGCCCCCCCCATTTGCTCATGTCTGGCTAGTAGGTAAATGGGAACCGAGTGGAGCTGCCGTTGCACCTAAGCCACAATAGCAACCACGCATGCGTTTACGGAATCGGGACAGCCACCACGCCCAGACTGACACATACATGGGCCGAAAAAATCCGGATGGGTTCTGGAAATCTCGGGGAGAGGAGAGGGGTCCCGGAAAAGGTCCAAAAACGCCTATTTTGCCTTAAATAAGCGAAAGCGAAATAAGAGGGGGGTATGGCCGGCCGAGGGGTAATGGACTGGCCCCCGGCCCATGTATGGACTGACACCGAGCATGTGTGCCGGCTAGTAGCGAAGGCAGCAAAGGAAGGGCAGGATGGGCCCAAGGGCGGCATGGGCTATCCATCCATCCATCTCATACCCTCCATTTTTCGGGCCCATTTAGGTGTGGATACAAGAGGCAGTAAACCGACCTCTCTGTTTATCTCCCTCTCCACCACCTTCAAAGCAGACTCGAACAGTTTGGAGTCGGAGGTGTATCGTTCGGCTGGGGAGCCGTAACCAAAGTTGTAGGCGAAGGTTTCTTGCAGATGCTCCAACGAATCAATCACATCGTGATCGCTGCCGGCACCGGGCGTGGCATTCAGCCGGTTCAGCAATTGCGTACCCGACACCACGATGTCCACGTTGGTGTTGATGCTGCAAGGTGGTCACTGTCACATTATAAACTGAAGGAATGTGATTGTTTTGTGTCAGTGTTCTACGGTATGCGTACTCTCTGGTTGCCTTTTGTACTTGTGTTGTGTGTGGTTCGGTTTACTAGTCTGTAACTTAACTTTATCGTAAGGTTGTCAGAAGAAACAGTCCAACCAATCACCTTGCCGGACAGAAAGAGGTAGGCAGGGCCGATTGACCGGCCACTCACTCACCAAAAGCCTGTTCAACATAATCCAGTTGCGTAATGGCACGGCAAATTAGGGGTTGCCCAGCCCCAACTTCGGCTCGACCCCCAAACCACCCCTCCCACCTGAAGCCGACTTTTGTTGCTGACCCCACCCACCAAAATGGCCGCGACCTCACCCCCAAACCGGCAGGCCCACCCCAAATTTTCGGATTTTGACTACCCCAACCCATTTTTCCGACCCATGTATAGATGGCTGGTTTTCCAAAATTAAGAGCCCCTAGAGACGCGACTGTTATAACGCCAGCCAGGAGAGCCAGATTCAGAGTTGCTGCAGCTTTTGCAGAGCAAGACTGATTGACTGACTTTGCAGGTTGCGTACCAACCGTGTACATAAAAAATAAAGCTTACCCGACTACCATCTTGCGAAACTGAATGGGAGGATATTCAATGAGTTTGGTCCATGCGTCCCAGACTGCCATCTCGACTGAGAATGTCTCTGCAACCATTTATTTAATTAATTCATAGTAATTAATTAATAATGAACCCATAATAACAACAGAATAAAAAAATACCTCTGGCTTTGTTTTTGGTGTACCGCGAGTAGAGGTATGAGCCGAAGCCGAAAATAACAGCCAGATGAAGCCAGGTGTGCTTGGAAGTGGAGTAAAACATGCTGCCGGCAATTAAAACAAGCTAAACCTACGTGCTTTTAAAACTCTAATAATAAGTATAGATGGCAGACCAGAAATCGCAGAATAGAAATAGTTTGAGTAAATTTATATTTTGCGCCGATTTACTTAGCAACTTGGTATATCTACATCGAATAAGGGAAAACAACAAATCAGTAGCGTTAAGAAATACTACGAAAATGGCAACAACCACTACGACTAAAAAGACCATTACAGACCGATCCAATGTTTATTCAAGATTAAAGGGCAGCTGGGCCGATTGGCCGGCTACATACCACCCTACTACTATACTAATCTGAACTTAGCGCTCACGCTATCAAAATACAAGAATCAAGGTGCAACAAAATAACAGAAAAATTAACAAATGGAGGCTTTGGTCTTGGCTCTCCTAAGTGTGAGTGTGCGGTAGTCAATAAACAAATCACAATCGCCATTTTGGCGTCGGCAACGCAATTCAGTTCGTAAGTCAAAAGCTTTCTTTGCTTGCCACGGCGTCAGATCGCAACCAATGTAGACAGATGCATACTGGGGCTTTGCAGAAAGAACTCTTCTTTTACGTTGCATAATGGCCTGCTTGGTCACTCGGTCTTTCAATTCCACTACAACCTTAGGGTGCGTGTCCGTACCAACAGTCCGAATGTTCAAAATATTCATGCAGTCAATAGACAGTTCAGAAAACAGGTCGTTGACTAGTGAAGGCACGTCCTTTCTGTCTGTTGTTCGAGTGAAAAGTCCGTTAATAACGAGGTTTAGGCTGCGTCGCTCACGTTCTCGCATCTCTCGTTCCCAGTCACAAATACGCACCAGCTCAGAGTGCGCTTTGTCATAACAGGAGGAAGGGTTAGGCACCGGCAAGCCATTTCTAGCTGTTTGCAGGACAGATGCGTACGATCTCTTCGTCTCGAGAGTGGACAGCTTATTCAGATCGGCAGTGACTTTTTCAAGTTGATCCGAGAGGCAGGACACTTTGTTGCAGAGAGCAGAATAGTCATCGTCAGCAGGACCAGAAGTAGTCATCGTAGCAACTGACGGCCACTCCTCAGGGTCCATCATTTGTTTGGAGCGAAACCCGTCAATCAGATCGGAGCAGTCAGGGCAATGCAAGGCAATAAACTTGAGAGTACGTGCAAGATGAGAGACCTCATCACAGTACTGAGCAGACACCCTCGATCCCAGCAGAGTCTTTCCAAAACAAGGCTGACACAGAAACGCTCCTCCGCAGTAGGAACATCTGAAGCATTTCACAGGGCAGGAAAAGATTTTGCAGCCACATTCGATGCAAGTCGACATTTGCAGAAATTGACACGCACAGCGATAAACTACAGACAGCGAGAGCGGCCCAGATAGAGCGGCCGCTCAACAGCCAGGCAGCGCGCACACACCATCCACGCATCCACACAGCATTAACATGAGTAAAAGTTTACTATTCCAGAGAAACACCTTTTTACATGTCTCTGACCTGAATAACTCACTCAGCATACAAACAAGACTGCAACCAAACCAATTGGCCCGACTTACAACTAAAGATTATGTTAATAAGTAACTCCTACCTACGCTACTAAGTTTAGAATAGTGGAGACGAAATGAAACCAGCAATTTAATCACAAAGGTACAATGCGTAGCGACAACGCAAATCGCTTCTCTTATTATCCTCAGTCAAGCCACTCCCTAATCGTCGTTTGAGCAAATTTGAAGTCTGGCTAGCGATCGAACCGACCGGCGAAACGGCCCTCCTCGATCTGCTCCTCCCATCTGCGGATCTGAAACACAATCGAGGATATGGGCAGAACAACTTGAGCACAACCACATTAACCAAACCAGAACCAAACTATGTTTAAATCATATATGTAACAGGTCATCCGCCGATCCAAATACAGCTAAAAAGTGCGGTTTTGCAGGCGTTTTTGGCAATTTTTGTGTCTGAAATTGTAAAAAATCGCAAAAATTTGCTCAAACAATTACTTGCCAGAAAAATCGGGGTGGAGGGGGGCATCCGGGGGTCTGGCCTAAGTCGGGTGGGGGCAGACCCCCTGCCTGTTACATGTATGCTTCAAATCTACAGGTTGAGTGCGCCCTCGTGATTTCTACAGGCTATTTGATACCCGCTGACTACTTTCCAGTGCTGACTTTACATTTTGAACTCAAGTTAAAAGGCGCCATACACGTGGTCGCGTTTTGGTTCTGGCTAGCTTCCCGTACGTCACGGCGGGCCCGGCATCTGCGAGAGCGGTTGTTTGTGGGTACGAAACCAGTGAAAGCGATTAGAAGTAGTCGGCACAAAACCCAACCAACCCAGACTACCGAAAGCATGATGGTAGTAGGCATACATGGGCCGGAAAAATCCGGCGGGGGGTAGGGGGTTGCAGACCTCGGGGGGGGGGCGAAAAAAGGCCAAAAAACGCCTATTTTGCCTTAAATTAGCGAAAATTTCCTCCCTCCGGGAGGGGGGGTGGCTGGAGGAGGGGGTATGGCCGGCCGAGGGGGAGGGGTATACCCCCCGACCCATGTATGGTAGTAGGTAAATCAGAACCGAACCGAAGCTGCCCAAGCACCTGATGACAGCAAAGGCGAGGGATGTTTGTAGACAGGGCACTCCACTAAAAGGCTCTAATAAGAGCATGGGGTGTCCTGGGTGTGTGTGCTGGCCGGCTGGCGTGCGGCGGCTTTTACTGGCCGCTCTGACTACCTGTGTTATCGCTCTAGCCCACTGCCTAAGCGTTTACAATGCTTTCTTTGGCCAAACCTGACGTCGAAAAATGCGTTCGTTGTCAAGTGAATTGCAATCGTTCAGATTGCAATTTCTGCTGCTTCTGTCATCGCCTGTTCATCTGTAAGAGCTGCTTTGGTAAGGCTTGTCTGGGTAACCAAACTGCGGCCTCCTATCATGACACTGTTGCTCAACGAATCACTATAAGGCAAGGAATTGACGGTATGGTTCTCGCTATTTGCTGTCGTGACTGCTACATGACGATCAAACGTGACCAGGTACCAACCTTGCCCACGCTACTTTCTGCTGCTGAAACTAGAGATTCCCCGGCTCAGACAGACCAACCGGAACAGGACCTGACCTCCCTGATGGAGAAAATAGAGATGATGTCTGTGCAGCTGGCCAAAGTAACAGAGGACTTGAGTCAGCTGTCGAAATCTGCTTCTGCCCCAAAGACTTACGCCTCTGTTTTGCGTACGGCCAAAAACGGACTGCCTATTCCCAATCCGACCGCGTCCTACGACAAAGCGCACTCAGAACTTGTGCGTATTTGTGATTGGGAGCGCGAAGTGCGTGAGCGACAGCGACGGGACCTAAATATTGTGATCAACGGGCTGGTCACCAGTCAGTCGAAGCCTCAGGACGTCTCTCAGTTGGTCAAGGACGTTTTCTCTGACCTAAGAGTTGACTCTGCTACGATTTCTAACATTCGGACTGTAATTTCAAAGAATGGACAGAAGGTGGTTGTCGAGCTAAAGGACTTGGCTGCAAAGAAGACCATTCTCTCCAGAAAGCGTGCGGTTTTGATGGCGAAGCCGCAGTATTGGAGTGTGTTCATTGGCACAGACCTGACTCCATGGCAAGCGAAGAAAGCGTTCGACTTGCGAAATGAATTGCGCGAAATGCGAGACAATGATCGATCTGATTTGTTTATTGATTACAGCACACTCACTATTAGGAGAGCTAAGACAAAAGCCTCCGTGTAACTTGTTGTTGTTTTTTGTTTATTCTTTTTCTATCTTGGTAGTGATTTTCTAGTAGCTTTAATGCAGATTGGTAGGTAGGGGAGTATGTAGTCAGTCGATTGGCCCAGCCCCCTTTACACCAGTAAACCTTCTTCTAAACCTTCCTCAGCTGTCCGAAGGGGCAGGGAAACTTAAACTAAACAAACGGTTGGTTACACCCCTAGCTACAAGGGCCAAACACACCTCCCAAACCAGAAAACACCAGTGCCCTATTTTGCCTTAAATAAGCGAAAATTTTCTCCCTCCGGGAGGGGGGATAGGTGAGGGGGTATTGGCCGGCGAGGGGGAGGTGTATACCCCCATACCCCCGGCCTATGTATGGTAGCGGCTACAGTAACTGACTGGCTCAGAAATTTCCGATTGTGTCATTCAAGACTAAGTGTTCTTATACGCTTTTTTCATCATTTCATGATTGATTGTGTTCAGTTCTGAAACGCAGATAAAATCGCGACTTTAAAATTAAATAAAAGGTGTTAAGAAAGCGTTTAGAGATTTTAACTCTATATACGTAGCTCCATTCCCTGGGCATAACCCTTATGGCGGACGAAACCTCTTGTTATCCAGCCAATCCAATCGTACCCCGACCTGCACAACTCGCACGCTAACCAGAGATTCATACGTCTGAAATTTCCCTGTCCGGAAAGATGCGCACCAACCAAGGCTGTTTCTTTTTCGGAAAAAACTCAAGCCGGCTTTTTTCCAAATGTTATTTTCCAAGTTAACAGAAAAGAATTTTTAACAATCGCTTTTTATTGCAGAATTCATCGAAATAGCGTAAGTTTGATTACAAAATGCACTAATTTCATCTTATATCTTATCTGATTTTAAAACAACAAAAATACAATAATAATAAAAGTTGCCTGAAAATGGTACCGATATTTTTTTGCGAAAAACAGCTAAGTTATGCTATGGAAATGCTTGTAAGTAGGTATGGCCAATGGTTTTCAAAAATTCACGCTACAGCAAAAAAAATTATGCTAAAACCGCCGATAACATGACCGGATGCGATAATTTACGCAAAAAGCCGCACTTGATTCCGTGAAAAATTAGAAAAATTCGATCTAAAAGCGTCCGTCTGCGAAGAACTTTTGTATGGCGCACTTGGTACCATTTTTAATTATGGGCAACAGATTTGAATAACTCGCGCTAGAAGCAAAATTTACGCTAAAACGGCAATAGCATGACCGGATGCGATTATTTACGAAAAAAACCGCACATAATTTCATGAAGAATTGGAGAAATGCGGGTTCAAAACAGCCGCGTGGATCAAATCGCGTAAATTAGTGTTTATAACTTGGTCGCCGTCCCAGCGGTGGCCGATTTTCTATGGCGCGTGTTACGAACGTGAAACCAACTTGATTATTTAAAATCTACTAGAAAGATGTGAATAATCGTCGCCCAGCTAAATTAATGCAAAAAAGTATGATTGCAAGTGTTGGGTACAATAAAAGCCTGAAATGGCAAAAATTAAGGGTTACAGAAACTTCAACATCGTTTGTGGGGTTAACGGCAAAGAGCAGAGAGCAATCTTATATCATTCGAAAGTCTGAAGTCTACTGTACACGCAACCGATTGAACATCTTGCGCCGAATTCGTCGTTTTTTTACAAGAACGAGGAACATAAAAAAATCCACGAAAATGCCCATTTTCAGTAGTTAAGAAAGAATCAAATTTCTGGACACCATGCCGAAGTGCGGAAAGAAAAAAAGCGGTGCTATATAGGTAACGAGTTGCGCTGATTTTAAAGCCGGTTGAACAAAATTTGAATCAACTCTCCTTTTAGCAGAAAATGGCTATTGAAAAACGACGAATTCAGTTTTCGAGAGGAAAATGCCCTTTAACGGCCGAATTATGATTCAAAATGCATCTTATTCGATAGCTCACACTCTGTTTCATATAAGTACATCACATCACCTTATTAATAACGGAACACAAAAAAAAGCATTTGCGCTTGAAGTTGCAAAAACGGCTTTGGACCACTTTTTGGCTGTGATTTTGTATTTTCTATTCGGCGCGGCGCGAACGTGCTTTGGCCATCCCTATTGTAAGGCTTCTATTAACGTAAATTCAAAGCATTTGTTAACTTAACATGAAGCGAACCAGTTATTGTGCCTATTTCCTTTAAAAACTTGCTCGAGTTCTTTCCGCATTTTAGTTTTTGTCCGAGCCCCCAGGAAAAAACCCTTTTTTTCGGAAATAACGAAAAACCGACCCAACAGCACTGAATTGCGCACTGCCCTGGCCCAGCTACGCTCGGGATATAGTGGGTTGGGATTCTACCAGACATATGCGCCTCTGACTGTGCGGGATCTATGGGCCGACTCAATTTGCACTGCTGCGTTTCTGGGGAGATAGCTTTGTGCGGCCATTAACAACAACAACCGGCACAGCTATTGATTGTATGAACGGCGCACGGAAAAAGTAGCAAGTCTGTCTAAAGTTTACCCAAATTCCAGGACAGACATCTCGGTAGCATTTCCTGAAAAACTCGCACGGCTTGTAGTCTTCGCCCAGCAGTTCGATGCAGCGGTGGTAATCGTTGAAATAGTACCAACACTGTCTGAAACCACGCACAACAGTCTCAAACACTCTTCAAACGTTTCGCTTCATTTAGGCTGTTATAATACCAGAAATTTGGCTTCTATTAAACCAAAGCATAATGCGAAAGCAATTTTATACTCTCCAGACCCTCCCCCGCCGAAAAACCACATACACCCCTTCGGATTTTTCCGGCTCACGTATGATTTGATGCCCACCGACCATCCCATTGTCCAATCCAGACATGGGCTAGCATTTCGGCTGAGGGGGTAGAATTTTCAATTCCTGAGTGAGGGGGGCTGAGGGGTGGTAAGCCAAAAAGTCCGATTTTTGGCTAAAATCAAGGTTTCTAGGCTTATTTTTCATTAAAATAAGCTATTCTGAGCTCATTTACACCTAATCCAGGCATATTTTTATCATAATTTTCTATTCAAAATTCTTCCAAAAAATTCGTGAGGGGGTAGGTCAGAGCCTGAGGGGGCCCACCCCCTCAGCCCCCTTTGCCCATGTCTGGTCCAATCTTCTTCCAGCACCTCACCATCCTTGTGATCGACACATCTCATCTTCACCGCGATCCATCGACTTTAACCTCCCTTAAACGGATAATAAACCCTGCTCTCCCCACCAGCCTCCCCTTTCGGTCTCACATCACCACTTAATCGGTGGGTGCCCAGCATAGAGTTGTAAAAAAAGAATTTTTTTGAAAGCCAAAAAAAGCTTTTTTTATGAAAATTTTTTTTCCTAGCATGAGATATAGCTTGTAGGAGATGCAAGGATGCATCAGAAGCAACTTTAAATAGAAAAGCTGATACTTTGGTTCAAACATAGTGTTACAGCCCGAGAGTCGATATTCTACCTGCAGCATTGCTCACAGAGTGGCTGCTGCCCTTCAAAACCTATTTTTAGGCTTAGAATAGGCATGAAATTATATCTGAGGCTAAATTCAGCGATTTTCTCCCAAAATTTCCATACTGTGAATAAAATAAAAATTTTTCGAAATGGGCCTTCAAAAAAAAGCCTTTTTTTTAAAAAAAATAGCCTAACAACACTAGCCCAGCGGCCACAAACCAATTGACTCAGCCAGCACTGAGGAAGAAAAGAAAACGAACCGAGTTCTGTTCTGTCCCATGTTGCGAGCGTCGGACGGAGCCGCCCAGAAATCCTTCAGGTGTTCCTCGTTGAGTTTTCGGTCGAACCAGAGAGGACTGTCCGGCGCGTACTTCATGCCTTTGCAGCCTTCCCCGTACTCTCCCTTCTCTACCATTCGCTCCTGCAATGTCTTGGGAATCTCGAACGACTCCGGATCCTTGCCCAGACCGCGTTCCAACGGCATTCTGTCTCCTCTTAGTTCTACGACAGCTGAAACACCTAAGCGATACCGCTCTGCCAGCAGCTAAGCAACAAACACGCTCTAACTCTGTGTACTAACACTACTTTGCTCAAATGATTTGATATGAGAGAAAAATAAATAAATAAATAAATAAATAATCGTCAACTCGTCCTACTCACTCCGTGGGAACAAGAGAACAATAGAGGCAGACATGGGCAAAGGGAGGCCAAGGGTTGACCATCCTCAGGCAGCGACCTACCCCCTCAGCTCACCGCCACCACACGAAATTTGATTTGATTACAGACATTTCATCATACAAAAACGTCCCCGGGCCCATACATGGGCCGCGTGGGGGTCCGGGGGTTGCCTCGACCCCCCAAACGACCCCACCCACCCGGTTTGTTCCGGTTTCCTCCTTTCCGGTTTCCTCTTTTCCGGTTTCCTCCTTTCCGTTTTCCTCCTTTCCGGTTTCCTCCCCTCATATTCCGGTTTCCTCCCTTTTAAAATATAAGCATATTTTGGTGAGCTTTAATCGATAATATTCCAGCCAGCTAGTTTTGCGTCATTATAAAATTAAATGTCGGGAATGAGAGTTAAAAATTTGAATCAGTTGTAATTGGGTAAGTGTGACCTGTATGTATGACTGCAGCTGGTCTTGCCTATAGAGCGGAATAAATTCGGGCACAGGACTCCGTTGCCCTCTCATCGTTGCGTAATTATGATCAATTAAATACATAACAAGAGACAAGCGATTAACCCGAGGCAACTGCTGTTATGCTAACAAACAATGTGGATGCACCCTTGTCACTTGATAGTGGGTCATGCTACCATTTTGTCCGTACCAGTCTATCATAGTCCTCCTGTCTTTAAGTGCCATAATGATGTGCAAAATTCGGCCCAGACCGCCTAGTGCAGCCGGTCTAAAAAGTTAGCCCGAAGCCACAAGCTCTGGCCCACCTGGCAGGGAAATCGGTCTGTCTTTTAGAAAAGCTTTCAAAATCACAATTAAAATGATCAAATCTTAAAATGCAATTTCGTCCTCATCCGCCCTGTCCCGCGACCTGAAAAATCGAATGTGGCTGGCCCGCGGACCACATCCTCTAAGGGTCCATGGCTGATATAGCCACCTTCGAAAGTAAACGTGGCAAGAGAGATATCTATTCTACTACATGATAGATGTAGCTTACACCTTTCCATTTACGAATGTATGTAATAAGATGTAATAAAATATTTCAACTGCATAAAAATATACCTAAAATAACGCTAATCTTGCTTACTGCAATAATATGGATTAAAACTCACCAAATGATGCAAGAATTTCAAAAAGGAGGAAACCGGAATATGAGGGGAGGAAACCGGAAAGGAGGAAAACGGAAAGGAGGAAACCGGAAAAGAGGAAACCGGAAAGGAGGAAACCGGAACACGCCCACCCACCCACCCACCTGAAGCCGACTTTTGTTCCTGACCCCACCCACCAAAATCGCCGCGACCCCCCCAAACCGGCAGGCCCACCCCCAAATTTTCGGATTTGACTACCCCCAACCGGTTTTTCCGGCCCATGTATGCCCGGGCCCCGATTTTTCTAGTTCCGGTTAAGAAAGTAGGTCCATCAGCGGGCGGCCAAATCGGTAATTAGTCTGGCCGTCCCATCAGTATAGGGTACCCACCGGAGGGCCTGTCTTCCAAATATATTAAAAGGACCTCTAGTTGACGCATCATCAATACCTATAATATCAGGGCACATCGGCCAAGCTAGCTTAGCTATCGAATCGATTTGGTTGGCCACTGAGCAGACATGGGCAAAGGGGGTTGCCCCCTTCAGACTGTGACCTACCCCCACCCTCAGTCGGCCTCTACCCTCACTCAGGAAATTTTTGGAAGAATTTTGTATGGAAAATTATGACAAAAATATGCCTGGATTGATTAGGTGTAAATGAGCTCAGATTAGCTTATTCTAGCTTATTTTAATGGAAAATAAGCCAAAAAACCTTGATTTTAGCCAAAAACCGGACTTTCGGCTTTTAGCCCCTCAGCTCCCCTATCAGGCGTTCCTACCCCCCTCAGGAATTGAAAATTCTACCCCCACCCATCAGCCGAAATGCTAGCCCATGTCTGCCGCCACTGAGGGACCTGAATTGTTAACATTTGCCTATTTTTTAAAAGAGTATGGGATCAGGTGTAGCTGGGGGGGGAAATCAGGAACCGATCCCAAACAGAAGTTAATGTGTTTAATAATCAAAAATAATTATAAATTAACGATTTCTATCGATAAATATCGATTTTCGATTACTTTTTTTGGCAAAATACCAAAATTTCAAAATCGTCCAAAATGGGTCATGTCGTATATCATTTGAAAGCCCTTCGCCTAACGAGTCTAATGATCACTAAATCAGCATAGAGCAAGCTCCGGGGGTCCTCTTTTTCCAAATATAAAAGTACCCCTAGGCCTAGAGACGCATCAGTATAGGTACGCTCCGGAGGGCCTGTTTTACAAACATAAAAATACCCCTACAGGGACGCTTCAGTATAGGAACGCTCCGGAGGGCCTGTTTTACAAACATAAAAATACGGTTTACCCCCAGTTCCGATACCCCAGTTCCGACTTGCCCCACTTCCGATGTCTCCACTTCCGACTTTCCCCACTTCCGACTTTCGTACAAAAAATGCTTTTTTCAAAATGGAGTTATGGTTTAGAACCATAGAACTGTTTCCAAGCATATCCAAACAACTACAGAACTATTACACTACAATACAAATATTTATAAGGATACTTTTAATTGACCTGGCGCCCTACAAGTTTAGCAACACAAATTAGCATAAAACTGTTGCTTATCAGTAGGGCTATCTTGCAACTGGCACCGCCTTTGCGCCAGCTGAGTCAGTTTGCGCATTATATTTTTGTTGCCATCCGTAATATGGCGCTCAATTGGGTCGAAGGTGTGGCGGCGTTCAAAACATCCTAGGGCAAAGACGGTGTTGCATTCGCTGGCTATGTGTATCGTGAAACTGTGAAAGCTAAGGCCGGAGCAGGGAAGCGACAGTGGATTTGCAACAAGACTAACAGGTGCAATGGCAGATTGTGGACAAACATCGAAATGACTGCGGCCATCGAAAGAGGTGGTCACGCCGTAGCCTGCGCTCCTGATATACCTGGTGCTCAAGTGCGTGTGGTTGAGAGTCAGATGAAGGAAGCCGCCGCCACCGCCATCCAACTGATGCCTCAGCTATACCGACAATACCGTAAGTTCCTGTCAGTGCTATTATAAAATCAATAAATTTATTTTGCTGTAGAGGCTCAATTAGAAGGATAAGCTGCAGCCCGGTTCCTCTACAGACGCCATAACAAGATGTATGAAGCCAACCCGAAGCGTCTTGAGCACATCAATATCCCTGCCGAGTATCAAGTCACAGAGCATGGAAACAACAACTTTCTTCTGCATCAATCGCCACAAAATGACGTAATTGTGTTCACTACGGATCAAAACTTGCACGGGTAAGCCACAAACATAAACATAGACATCTGGTACACATAGTAAGTTCAAAACTCAAGCTTTTAGCTTGAGCGCAGTAACCAGTTGGGCCATGGATGGCGTTTTCTCCAGTATTCCCAGAGTATACAGGGCAGAGAGTGGCCAGTTATGGACAGTTCACGGTTTTTGCGGAAGTAAACTCCTGCCACTCGTGTATGTTCTCACAAGCTCAAAGACGCGACAGACGTACACTCGGATTCTCCGGCTGCTTAAGGACCGCGCTGTGCAGCTTGGTGTGGAATTGGCTCCAACGGCAATCCATTGCGACTTCGAATCGGGTTTGCTGCCGGCTTTGCGCGCTGAGTTCCCTCTTGCAGCTCTGAGAGGGTGCCATTTCCATTTCTGTCAAGCTATTTACTGACGTGTTCAAGCTGAAGGCTTGATGGAATCCTATGCTAATGTAACGTCTGCGTCTGTGGCGTAGTGGTGAGCAATGTCGGCTCCCATGCGGCCAGCGTGTGACGGGAACTACCAACTTGCGCACAACCGATTTGCGCACATGGATCGCGGGCACACCAACTTGCGCACAACCGATTTGCGCACAACCAATTAGCGCACAACCGAATTGCGCACAACACAACCGATTTGCGCACAATTTTTTTACTCAAACACTTTTACGTTTTTGCAGCGCAATATAGTCAAGATTTATAGCAGCGCAATATAGTCAAGATTTATAATACATAAATTTTATAACTGATTGCGCTTTGGCTGTGCGAAGTAGTGCCCTATTCCTCTTAGAAACGCCATGCGCTCGATCAAACCCAATTGGTACCGCTCGGCCAGTCTGCGAATTTTGTCATCGATGCGTTCGTATTTTGGATTGCGCCAAAACCAGCGCTGCACCCGCGGCCATCTGATCTAGTTGCGTGTTTACCTGAAATTGTTTGAAAAGTCATTTAGAATTTAGTTAACGATTTTCTTAAATCCACCTGCCTGCACCTTACATTGTTTTGTTTTGAAAGGATGCGTTCCAGGAAAAAGTAAATGTCTGGATGCTTCCGTTTGTTGAACAACCTGGCCATCTTAGAGTTCCAGCTCTCGACATCATTGTTGGTGCGGCGGACCTCATTCACCACGACACAAATGGCAGGCGGCACGGCATGCATCCACTGTCTCTCAAAGTACTCAAAGAATCCTAACTGCCGAAGAGCAAGTGGAGCCTCATCGATTATCTCATCCAAACCGTCACGTACCTGTAGGAGACAGATCAAAAACTGAAATATTACTAACCTCCTAAAACCCCAATAAAACACTGCGATGCAGTGTCTAGCAACGTACGTACACTACATTCAACACATAACAACACAACTATTACTTTGTGCGCAAATCGGTTGTGTTGTGCGCAATTCGGTTGTGCGCTAATCGGTTGTGCGCAATTTGGTTGTGCGCTAATCGGTTGTGCGCAAACCGGTTGTGCGCTAATCGGTTGTGCGCAAATCGGTTGTGCGCAAGTTGGTGTGCCCGCGATCCCTGTGCGCAAATCGGTTGTGCGCAAGTTGGATAGTCCCGCGTGTGACACATAGTGGGGTTCGGCCCCGGTGATTGCCTTGCATGTGGCCCTTCTTCGGGGTTATTACTGCGTCTGTGGTGTACACGTGCATTGTAAGTAAGTAAAGTAACGTTTGTTTTGTTATGTTTCTTTTCCATGCTATTCCTAATGTGTTTTAGCCTGACGATAATGAAATCCGGCTTTCCATCCGAATGCTTATGGCTTCCGCGTTTTTGCCAATCGACCGTGTCGGAGCATGGTATGAGGAGTTTGTTGATGGCATGCCACTTCACACTCGGCGCACCCTGCAGGCGCTTCTGGCGTATTTCGAACGGCAGTGGTTAAATGGAACTGATTTGGCTCTGTGGAATATGTTTCAGGTAAAACGTGTACTCGGTAATGTGAGGCAGTGCTGCAGCAGCTAGGTGCAGGTCAGCAGGTAATCAGGCTGAACAAGGTGTACACTGAGATCAACACAAGAATCACCAATCTAACGGCTGTCTACACGCAGAACCGCAACGATTTAGACTTCGAGGCTGAGTTTTCTTTAGTGAGGGGCATCTCCTATAATCTATCGCAGCCCACAAATTTGTCACTGTAGTCTAAGCTGCGTACTTGTACAAATTTGTATTGTGGTGTTAATTGTTCTGTTATGTATGGTATTGCCTGGATATGCTTGGAAACAGTTCACAGCATACTTGTACAAATTTGTATTGTAGTGTTAATTGTTCTGTTATGCATGGTATTGCCTGGATATGCTTGGAAACAGTTCGCAGCATACTTGTACAAATTTGTATTGTAGTGTTAATTGTTCTGTTATGTATGGTATTGCCTGGATATGCTTGGAAACAGTTCGCAGCATACTTGTACAAATTTGTATTGTGGTGTTAATTGTTCTGTTATGCATGGTATTGCCTGGATATGCTTGGAAACAGTTATATGGTTCTAAACGATAACTCCATTTTGAAAAAAGCATTTTTTGTACGAAAGTCGGAAGTGGGGAAAGTCGGAAGTGGGGACATCGGAAGTGGGGAAAGTCGGAACTGGGGACATCGGAAGTGGGGAAAGTCGGAACTGGGTTCACGCCAAAAACACCCCTAGGGGGCGCATCAGTATAGGGCACGCTCCGCAGGGCCTGTTTTAAAAGCATAAAAATACTCCTAGGGGGACGCATCAGCATACATGTAACAGGTCATCCGCCGATGGGGGGAGGGGGGTTGGGGGGGGTCTGGCGCCGGTCGGGGGGGTCTGAGCCCAAATTTTGGGGGAGGGGGTGGGCACTAAAAAACGCTCAAAAATCGAAAAAATCGCAATTTTTTGGCTAAAAATTGCCAGAAATCGCTAATTTGGGCTGAAATACAGCTAAAAAGTGCTGTTTGGCAGGCGATTTTGGCAATTTTTGTGTGTGAAATTGTAAAAAATTGCAAAAATTTGCTCGAAAATTTACTTGCCAGAAAAATCGGAGGGGGGGGTCGGTGAAATCGTCTCGGGGGGGTCCCCATCCGGGGGGTCTGGCCTATTTCGGGTGGGGGGCAGACCCCCCAGACCCCCCCTGTTACATGTATGCGCATCAGTATAGGCACGCTCTGGAGGGCCTGTTTTCCAAAAATAAAAATACCCCTAGAGACGCATCAGTATGGGGCACGCCCTGGAGGGCCTATTCTCCAAACATAAAAATACCCCTCCTAGGGGTACGCATAAGGCACGTTCTGGAGTCGTACCTATAGTCATAAGAAAGTTAATTAATTAGTATCTAGTCCATCTCTGACCTTCCCTGATTTCGGTATTGGTCGGTTATGTGTCCCGTTAATCGGTGGGCGGGCTCTGGCCGCCCGTCAGCGAGAGGCGGCTATTCTTAATTGACTTTGCGTTGGCCGCTTGCAGGCGCGCACATTGGCGGTATGACATGGCACCAAAGGTAAATGCCAAAGGCAAGGTCAGTCCCAGTGAAGTGACATTAACAGAGAATGCTCTGGTGAAACGCTTTATAGAGCAGGAACTTTCTTCAGATGTTGTCAGTTGAACAGCTAAGTCATCTCTTGAATGCCCACTCTGTCGTTTTGGCCGAGATACTTAGAGCCACTAAACTGTATCTGCAGTGTATCTTTGGTTTCGGCTGATGTGTTCAGCATGGTCAGGCCCACCCAACAAACTGATGAGGCCAACGTGGTCGACTTTGTCCTCAATGTCGCCGATAAGAGTTCCAGTCTCAGGTACACAAACACCCTCGGCTTGCTGCCAAAACCAACGCAACAGCAAGGAGCGGGCGAAAAGAGGACAACCAGTCAAGTATGTGGGGGTCGGAGAATGCTGGAATGCGAACTGTGCAGGAGAGGTTGTCTTTCAACCCAAGCGGCTTCGTAGTGGGGCAGTGTCTGGTCAACCCTGCTTCCATGCAACTGTTAACCACTCCATGTGGTACGTTCACCCATACACTGGTGTGCACACCCAGACAATTGAGAGCTAGTGAGGAGTGATCAAGTGTGATTCTTGAAACTGAAGCGTGCAAGTTCAGCAGCGCTCTTTTATGGGCATCTGGCCTACTACTGGTGGCGCTCCATTCACAAAGCATACATAGCTTATTATAGTAAAGGCCTTGGGTCGTATGTTCTCAGCCAATGCGCGCATGCGTTAGCCGGTCAAAATGTCGAATTCAAAATGCCAAAAGGCAACGAAACACCGAAAGTCAAAATGCCAAATGGGTACAAAATGCTGAATGTACAAAATGCCGAAAGTCAAAATGTCGAAATTAAAAATGCCGAATATTAAAAATGCCGAAAGACAAAATGTTGAAAGTCAAAATTGGGCTAAAATGAGTGCACATTGGCGCTGATATGTAGTGTTGTTTGGCTCTTTTTTTTTTTAAAAAGGCTTTTTTTTAAAAAAAAAAGCTTTTTTTGAAGGCCCATTTCGAAAATTTTTTATTTTATTCACAGTATGGAAATTTTGGAGGAAAATCGCTGAATTTAGCCTCAGATATACATTAGCAGTGCAGTTCTATCAATTTCTTGCCTATTCTAAGCCTAAAAATAGGTTTTGAAGGGCAGCAGCCACTCTGTGAGCAATGCTGCAGGTAGAATATCGACTCTCAGGCTGTAACACTATGTTTGAACCAAAGCATCAGCTTTTGTATTTAAAGTTGCTTCTGATGCATCCTTGCATCTCCTACAAGCTATATCTCATGCTAGGAAAAATTTTGAAAAAAAATTTCGAAATGAAAAATTTTCATAAAAAAAGAGTTTTTTTGGCTTTCAAAAAAAATTTTTTTTTACAACTCTATGATGGGCACCCACCGATTAAGTGGTGATGTGAGACCGAAAGGGGAGGCTGGTGGGGAGAGCAGGGTTTATTATCCGTTTAAGGGAGGTTAAAGTCGATGGATCGCGGTGAAGATGAGATGTGTCGATCACAAGGATGGTAAGGTGTTGGAAGAAGATTGGACCAGACATGGGCAAAGGGGGGCTGAGCTTGCCTAGTTGCCTAAGCACCTCAACCTACAATAGCAACCACACGTGTTGGGTAGTGTTGTTAGGCTCTTTCTTTTTTAAAAAAAAGCTTTTTTTTGAAAACCCATTTCGAAAAATTTTTATTTTATTCACAGTATGGAAATTTTGGGGGAAAAATCGCTGAATTTAGCCTCAGATATACATTAGCAGTGCAGTTCTATCAATTTCATGCCTATTCTAAGCCTAAAAATAGGTTTTGAAGGGCAGCAGCCACTCTGTGAGCAATGCTGCAGGTAGAATGTCGACTCTCAGTCTGTAACACTATGTTTGAACCAAAGTATCAGCTTTTGTATTTAAAGTTGCTTCTGATGCATCCTTGCATCTCCTACAAGCTATATTTGAGGTTAGGAAAAAATTTTGAAAAAAAAAAATTTTGAAATGAAAAATTTTCATAAAAAAAGCTTTTTCTTGGCTTTCAAAAAAAATTTTTTTTACAACTCTACTGATATGCACTGTATAATTATAAAACACATTGGCTGAGCGCTGAATATAGCTATAAAAAAACTAAAGAAAATTTGCAATTTTTTGTCATGGATTTTGGTGACTTTTCATTTTTGAAGCTATATTTCACCACAATGTTCCACAGTTCAGCCAATGTGTTTTATACCAGTTTGGTTTGGTTTGGATTTATTCGCCCTGCCCAGCAGTGACCAGCCGCTGATCTGAGGCCAACATTACAACGAGAACGTATGGCAGAGTACCAAATGTACTGGAGGAAGGGAGACGGCAAACCTCATCTCTATCTACCTTCCTTTTTCCTCTTGAATCCAAGCCAGAAGTTCCCCTTTGGGGTGCGTGGTGTGCAGTCCTATCCTGCATGAACGTCTGTCCTAAGCCGCGTCGTTGGCTCAGTGGGTAGCTTGCTGCCTCTGAGTCACGGCGGCCCCTGCATCCCTAGCGGTTGTAGTGGTTCATCCTCTCGGCGCGGCAAGTTTCTTGCTGCAAAGAGTTGGTCGTCGGCATAACGCTCCACCCAGGCCACCAAAAGCTGGTTACAGCGAGTAGGTAAAATGGGAACCAACTGGATCTGCCGTTGCACCGAAGCCGTCCTTCATTGGATACCTGGTCACACCGGTATTCCTGGCAACATCGTGCAGATGCCTTGGCCAAACAGGGATCTGACCTACCTCTCACTTTCTCTCCAGCCAAATCCCCTACCAAATCTACCGCAAGCTGTTTTGCTCTCACACATTACTTCAGTGGACTCAGCAATGGTGACAGAGCCCCCGTGCTCACGCATACCATCGGTTCTGCCCTCACCCAGTCTGGGAGGACCCCATCGATTGCCTCCCATGCTCTGATCAAGTAGTCCTCACTCGCCTGCGCCTCCGCGTTTTTCCCATTGGTCAATGGCAACAAACCTCCGTCATGCCCCTTCCCGTCTTTGCCCCTGTGGTAAACTCGAAACCATATGGCACATCATCATTGACTGTCCCACCTACTATATCAAACGCAATGCACCACCTTTCTCCCACCTCCTCCTCGAATGTTTCGCCTTCTTTTTAGCCATACAGCTGACATGCAACATCTTATCGACTTCCTAGCTGCCCTCCATCGAATCTGACTCATCACCATTCATCTGCCACCCTTCTCCCTTCCTCCAGTACATTCGGTACTCTGCCATACATTCTTGTTGTAATGTTGGCCTCAGACCAGCGGCTGGTCGCTGCTGGGCAGGGCGAATTAGAGTTGTAAAAAAATTTTTTTTGAAAGCCAAAAAAAAGCTTTTTTTATGAAAATTTTTCATTTCGAAATTTTTTTTTTCAAAATTTTTTCCTAGCATGAAATATAGCTTGTAGGAGATGCAAGGATGCATCAGAAGCAACTTTAAATGCAAAAGCTGATACTTTGGTTCAAACATACTGTTACAGCCTGAGAGTCGACATTCTACCTGCAGCATTGCTCATAGAGTGGCTGCTGCCCTTCAAAACCTATTATTATGCTTAGAATAGGCAAGAAATTGATAGAACTGCATTTCTAGTGTATATCTGAGGCTAAATTCAGCGATTTTCCCCCAAAATTTCCATACTGTGAATAAAATAAAAAATTTTCGAAATGGGCCTTCAAAAAAAAGCTTTTTTTTAAAAAAAAAGCCTTTTTTTTTAAAAAAAAAAGAGCCTAACAACACTAGGGCGCATACATGTAGGAGGGGGGGGTTTTGGGGGGTTTTCCCCCCCCCCCAGGCCCGATTTTCGGCAAAAAAACCCCCCCCAGCCGAATTCTGGGGGGGTTTTTTTCTGAAACCCTATTTTGGGTTACAAACTGCTAAAATTCAGGGTTTCAAGACTTATATACCGTAATTTAGCATTTCAAAAGCCCTAAATAGGGTTCCGGAACCCTAGTTAGGGTTTCAGAAACCCAAAGTAATGCCTCCGGAACCCTATTTAGGGTTTCAGAAACCCTAAATAGTGTTCCGAAACCCTGTTTTGGGTACCTGAAAGCCTAAATAGGGTTCCGGAGCCCTAATTTGGGTTTCAAAAGCCCTAAATAGGGTTCCGAAACCCTGTTTTGGGTTTCTGAAACCCTAAATAGGGTTCCGGAACCCTAATTTGGGTTTCTGAAACCCTAATTTGGGTTTCTGAAACCCTAAATAGGGTTCCGGAACCCTACTTTGGGTTTCAAAAACCCTAAATAGGGTTACGGAACCCTAATTTGGGTTTCACAGAGACTAAACAGGGTTTCTGGAGGCCCAAATAGGGTTCCGGACATACATGTAACAGGGGGGGTCTGGGGGGTCTCCCCCCACCCGACTTAGGCCAGACCCCCCCGGATGGGGACCCCCCCCCCCGAGACGATTTCACCGACCCCCCCCCTCCGATTTTTCTGGCAAGTAAATTTTCGAGCAATTTTTTGCAATTTTTTACACTTTCACACACAAAAATTGCCAAAATCGCCTGCAAAACAGCACTTTTCAGCTGTATTTCAGCCCAAATTAGCGATTTTTCGCGATTTTTAGGCCAAAAATTGCGATTTTTTTCGATTTTTGAGCGTTTTTTAGTTCCCACCCCCTCCCCCAAAATTTGGGCTCAGACCCCCCCCGGCCGGCGCCAGACCCCCCCCAACCCCCCCTCCCCCCATCGGCGGATGACCTGTTACATGTATGGTTCCGGAACCCTAATTTAGGTTTCACAGAGACTAAACAGGGTTTCTGGAGGCCCAAAGTAGGGTTCCGGAACCCTAATTTGGGTTTCTGAAACCCTAAATAGGGTTCTGAAACCCTAATTTGGGTTTCTGAAACCCTAAATAGGGTTCCGGAACCCTACTTTGGGTTTCAAAAACCCTAAATAGGGTTACGGAACCCTAATTTGGGTTTCACAGAGACTAAACAGGGTTTCTGGAGGCCCAAATAGGGTTCCGGAACCCTAATTTGGGTTTCACAGAGACTAAACAGGGTTTCTGGAGGCCCAAAGTAGGGTTCCGGAACCCTAATTTGGGTTTCAAAAGCCCTAAATAGGGTTCCGGAGCCCTAATTTGGGTCTCAAAAACCCTAAACAGGGTTTCAGTGCCCTAATTTTTGTTTCAAAATCTCTAAATAGGGTTCCAGATACGCATTTTAGCTCAATTCTGTCGAGTAAAATAGAGCTTTTTTGCATGTTTTAAAGCAAAAACATGTTTTTTGCACGTTTTTAATAAAAAATAGGATTTTCTGCACATTTTAAACCAATAAATAGGGTTTTATAGGGAATTTTTGCACTTCTGACAGGATTTTTACCGGATTTTTAGTCCTCAAAACCCTGTTTTGAGCCCAAAAAAAGGTCGCTAAAACCCACTTTTGGACACCAAAAAAAGGTCGCTGAAACCCCCTTTGGAAATAGTGCTGAAACCCTATTTTGGATCTGGAAAAAACCCCCCCCAGCCGAAAACCCAGCTACATGTATGCTAGGGCGAATAAATCCAAACCAAACCAAACCAAACTGGTATAAAACACATTGGCTGAACTGTGAAAAAAAAGCATTTTTTTTTTAAAAAAAAAGAGCCTAACAACACTAGGGCGAATAAATCCAGACCAAACTGGTATAAAACACATTGGCTGAACTGTGGAACATTGTGGTGAAATATAGCTTCAAAAATGAAAAGTCACCAAAATCCATGACAAAAAATTGCAAATTTTCTTTAGTTTTTTCTTTATAGCTATATTTACCGCTCAGCCAATGTGTTTTATAATATACAGTGCATATCAGCACCAATGCGCACTCATTTTAGCCCAATTTTGACTTTCAACATTTTGTCTTTCGGCATTTTGAATATTTGGCATTTTTAATTTCGACATTTTGACTTTCGGCATTTTGTACATTCGGCATTTCGTACCCATTCCATTCGGCATTTTGACTTTCGACATTTCGTTACCTTTTGGCATTTTGAATTCAACATTTTGACCGGCTCCCACACGCGCGCATTGGCTGAGAACATACGACCTTTACCATAATAAGCTATGTATGCTTTGTGAATGGAGCGCCACCAGAAGTAAGGCAGTAGTAGTATATCGTTGGATTCCGGAAATTTTTCTCTCTCTGGCTGCTAGTTTTCATGGCAATCTTCGTCCTGCTCGCCAAACGATTCCTGAATTTCTGCTCATCTATTCATCGTGTGGAGCCCCCGGGCGGTGGGGTGACTTGCTGGCTGAGCCTAATTGCCCTCCTAATTGCTCTCAGAATGGCGGCCGATGGTATCCCTCCGGCGCCTCATCAGAAAGCACTAGTTCTGTCAGCAAACGTCAATGGTCTTCGCGGGAAATTTGACGATATTCTTGCGTCGATCACATGCTACTCACCGCTTGCGTTCGCAGCCCAAGAAACAAAGGTAAACAGCTCGATCAAAGACACTGAATTTCAAGTGCCTGGGTACCAACTATTCCGTAAAAACCGTAATCTGCGTGGTGGCGGAGGTGTTGCTCTGTTCATTAAGCACACCACAAATCCCCGCCGTCTCTGCAGAGCCGTGCCTGCTGCTCTCGAACTGGTGGCAGTAGAGGTTCAATCGCCGCTGGGTGCTCTGCTGCTTTGCTCAGTCTATCGGCCACCTACCCAGCGCCTGTCGGACCTTTTGGACGTTTTTTCTGAATTTTTGGCCAACGTAGAGAATCAAAAGAACCGGGTTGTCATCTTCGGTGACATAAACGTGTGTGCGCTTCGACCAGCTACTAACGAGTTTGCAGAGTTCTGTGATACATACGAGTTACAGCAGCTCGTAAATGTGCCCACCCATATTCTGCCACCGCGACCAGGCAATGCAGGCTCTGCCACTGCCATCGATCATATTCTTGTGCCTAAAAGCTGGCCCCAATGTCAGTGGGGCACCGCAGCCCCCTTCGAAAACTACCATCGGTCTCTCTGGGCACACATCCCTTTTATTGCTACCCGAACTATTCCGGTAGTGCGAACTGTCTGGGTGTGGAGTCGGGCCGATTTTGAAGGGTACCGAAATGCACTGTTCGAGCAAAACCTTGAACAAACGGTGACTGACGCCCCAACAGTGCATGAAGCAGCACTTACTCTACAGAAGGCGGTGTTAGAGACTGCGCATGAATTCGTACCACAGAAAACGGCTAAACTCGACCCAATGAAGCCGTGGTTTCGAAAGCCACTGCTGCAACTCATTCGACGTAAGGACTCGGCAGCCCGGCGGGCGGACAGATCCCCCAATGATGCACAGCTGGTCCGTCGCGCTCGACATCTCAAAAAGAGAGTCGAGAAAGCCATCAGACAGGCCAAGTTCAAACACTTCTCTGATGCGTTCAAAGACTGCCATGATCCTAAGAGTTTCTGGAAAGAAATTCGACAACACATCACAAAAGGCCCCAGCCAGCCTATGTCTGCTCTGATTCTACCTAACGGTAGTATGATCTCTGATGGAAAGGAGAGGGCAGATTGTTTGGCCGACTACTACGACACGAAATGGAACAGACACGACGGACCTCCTCCACTGGTGCAGGTACCAATGGAGCTTGAGCCGCAATGGCTGTGCGAGTCAGACTTTGTATACAGTCAGCTGCAATCGCTTGACACGTGCAAAGCACCAGGCATCGATCAGATCTCCCCTCGCCTACTCAAAGAAGGAGTGGCGGTACTCTGTCAGCCCATCGCAATGCTGATCAACCGCTGTCTTTCCACTGGTCAATTTCCAGACTGCTGGAAGCGTTCAGTAGTTGTGCCAATACCAAAAGTCACCAACCCAAGTGCACCGGCTGAGTTCAGACCAATCAGCCTGCTGCCTATTATGTCTAAAGTGGCAGAGCGACACCTCTTGAGCCTTCTGCAGCCATATTTGCTTCTCTCTGACAACCAGTTTGGGTTTCGCCAGGGTCACTCAACTGAGGATGCGTTAATTTACCTGGAGAAAATTGTGTGTGATGGCTTTGAGCTCTGTAAGGGCAGGCAAACGCGAGTCTGTGGCATCTTCTTTGATGTCACAGCTGCTTTCGACACGGTCCCGTTTGGCCGTCTGCTCACCTGCCTGCAAACCGAGTACCGAGTGCCCGAACACCTACTTGCTGTGCTGAAATCTTTCCTGATCGGCCGGGAGCAGTGCGTCAGAGTGGACGGGCAACTGTCCACAGCTCGTCATGTGATCAGCGGCACTCCGCAAGGGGGAATTCTCTCTCCCATACTGTTTGTCGCTTATGTCAACTCGGTGCTCCGCTCGAGACTGTCCAGCAATGCCAGACTCATCGGCTATGCAGATGACTTGGCCTATGTGTGCCCTCTTCACAAATCGAGCTCAGAGCAAGACATTCGGGATGATATCAATGTGATCGCTGACGCATTTCGTAATCTAGGGCTGGCCCTCAATGCCCAGAAGACCAAGTACATGCTTTTTTCTGTTAGTCCAGGTAATGAGAATGAGCCAGAAATTGTGCCACCTTTGTGCATTGGAAGTAGTGAGATTGCATGTGTGCGAAACGTCACGTATCTTGGGGCAACTCTGGATAGTAGACTTACATTTGCCGCCCATACCAATCAAAAGGTCGCCGCCGCTAAGTCTACTCTAGGGGCGCTCAGTCGTGTGCTGAAAAACCGGTTTCCCGCTGTTGTGCGCGCTGTTTATAAGCAAGTCATTCTTCCTAGTCTACTCTACTCCTGTTGCGCTATCTATCCTATTAATGTCACCGAGCGTATGAGGCTTGAGCGAGTCCAATCGTATGCAGCAAAGCTAGCTCTTAACCGGTTCGATTTACCCTACGAAAAAATGCTGCGCTTGTTAAAGTGGAAACCAATTTGTCGTGTTGTGGCGGAGCGAAAATGTGTCTTGTTGTACAAATACATTAACCAGGTTCGTTTTTTGCCTGAGGGAGTAGTCAACTTTCGTGAACCAATGCGTGCCTTGAGAAGTAGCCAGAATGTTTTAGTTCATGTGCCACGATTTCGTCTTGTTCGTTCATGCAGAAGCTTTATTTGCGAGACATCAAAGTTGTGGAACCTGTTGGGAAGTTACTCTAGCTATTCGTTGGATGATTTTATTAATTTTGTCAAGTCTGAACGCTTTCTTGAATTTGCTCCGACCATGAATATTCAAAATGTGTAGTACGTAGTATCTTGCTGTATTTTAATTTTAATGTTATGCTGGACAAGGGAATGTGCATAGTCTAGTCAAAGGATGTCGTATCTCCTGCTCTCTGCAGTTTCTTCATCCTGTTCGGTACATTATAGCATGTGTCGGATAAACGTCATCAATCAAAAGTAGGCCAGATGCCCAGAAAAAAGCGCTGCTGAACTTGCACGCTTCAGTTTCAAGAATCACACTTGATCACTCCTCACTAGCTCTCAATTGTCTGGGTGTGCGCGCCAGTGTGTGGGTCAACGTACCACATGGAGTGGTTAACAGTTGCATGGAAGCAGGGTTGGCCAGACACTGCCCCACTACGAAGCCGCTTGGGTTGAAAGACAACCTCTCCTGCACAGTTCGCGTTCCAGCATTCTCCGACCCCCGCATACTTGACCGGTTGTCCTCTTTTCGCCCGCTCCTTGCTGTTGCGTTGGTTTTGGCAGCAAGCCGAGGGTGTTTGCGTACCTGAGACAGGAACTCTTATCAGCGACATTGAGGACAAAGTCGACCACGTTGACCTCATCAGTTTGTTGGGTGGGCCTGACCATGCTGAACACATCAGCCGAAACCAAAGATACACTGCAGATACAGTTTAGTGGTTCTAAGTATCTCGGCCGAAACGACAGAGTGGACGTTCAAGAGATGACTTAGCTGTTCAACTGACAACATCTGAAGAAAGTTCCTGCCCTATAGAGCGTTTCACCAGAGCATTCTTTGTTAATGTCACCTTGCCTTTGGCATTTACCTTTGGTGCCATGTCACACCGCCAATGTGCGCGCCTGCAAGCGGCCAACGCAAAGTCAATTAAGAATAACAGCCGCCTCTCGCTGACGAGACAAGAGATGCAACCGTAATCCGGTATTATCCGGTATATACCGGATAATCCGGTATTTTTTAGCTCACAAACACTATCCGGTATCCGCTATCCGGTATTTTCTACGTATTATCCGGTTAAAATACCGGATAATACCGGATAATCCGGTATTTTTCAGATCTGAAGCACTATCCGGTATCCGGTATCCGGTATTTTTCTTTACGGTTGCATCTCTAAACGGGACACATAACCGACCAATACCCCTGATTTCCCCCCCCCCAGCTACTACACCTAACCCAGAGTATGAATAGGTACACCCTAAAGGAGCACTAATAACGATAATGCAATAGCAGAAAACGGTTGGAGAACACACACAACACAAATAAAAAAGAAAATGAAAAACAAGTAAAAGATTGGAGATGACTGAAATTGCAAATTTTGAATACATAGGCTACGACCGAATGTGGTATCAAATGACTGCTGACGATCTCCTGATTATTATTTTGCGCATCAACATCTAATCACTGCATGCTATATTCAGCTTTACCTCAGTCAGATACGTGCTTTTGGCCTCGGAACAAATCCTGTAAATCGTGCGCAGCCAAATTGTGAATCTCTAACAAATCTGACCGACTGCAGAATAAAACAACTAATTTTGACTTCTAGATTATTATTTTACACATTAACACACCAGCGCACATCTATAACCATTCGCACCATGCTGCGTTCACGTCATATCGCCTTACTTCATCAATTGAGCGGCCGATTACCCCCGATAGCCCACTTAAAAAACTTGCTCTAAAGTTCGTACGCATGGACGTACATTCGTGCGCAAGGCCGGATCGATAAACCATTACTCTAGCTACAGAATTAGCACAGTTAGAAAGATCGAAACCCCAGGATAGTGGCCCTTCTTAAATGAAATGACGATCATAACTATGAAAAAAATTAGAAAAAAGAAGTTTTCTAGGTCATCTTTTGAAAGACAGCTACCAATTTTGCTATGAGAGTAAGTCTACCTTAGATGCATATTTCGGCGTATTTACTTTCAGATATCCTTGAACAACAAGACAGGTATAAAAAAAGAAAAAAAGAAAATTCCAGTCCGCGAACAGATATGTCAGCCGAAGAGCACATCGGTAGTTAAGACAATTTGCTATCGATTACCGTATAGTGCTGTTTTTATAGTACCCGGGTACTATATATGGCACTTAGGGTTTTGCGAAAATAAAACTGAATCCATTTATAGTACGCGGGTACTATACATTGCACCTACGAAATCTGCTCTATAAGAAACTAACAATAGTATGTGAAGTTCTTTGCTCAAATAACCCATTTGATGTGAAAAATAGGTTATGTACATACATCAAAACCTCTATGATTGCATTATCTACTGTTTTTCTTCATCCAAACAAGGTCTTCCCTCCAAAAGTACTGTATTTTTCGCACGTTTTGTAATTAAAACTGCTCATTTCAGAATAAAAATCTGTCTCCATTTATAGTACCGTGCTGTTTATAAATCCGGGTACTATAAATAGGGGGTACTATAAACAGCACTATGGAAGACCTGTGTCTCCTATCGGAGGGAAGTGATGGCTCGACTGGAGAGCTCTGACTGTCAACAAATCGCATTCGTCTGTCCCCCATGTTGCTGCTCTGCTCAACGGCGCAGTGTGAAAGCAATGGCGCTCCAAAATAAGGCCACAATGACGTCGGTTTCTCCTGCACCTGCAAATTCTGACCACTCTCACCTTGCTGACTTGTCCGAGAAAGTCTCCTCTCTTTCTGCCCAGCTGAATAAGGTGACTGACGAACTGCAAAAACTTTCGACCGCTAGTGACAGTAGTCATCGAACATACGCGGCAGTTCTTAGAACTTCTAGGAACGGGTTGCCTGTACCAAACCCAACGTCTGCCTATGATAAAGCGCATTCTGAGCTAGTGCGCGTCTGTGATTGGGAGCGCGAGATGCGCGAAAGACATCGACGTGAACTGAACATTATTCTTAATGGTTTGGTCACCGATTCTGTCTGCAGCGATGTTGTGGACCGGGTGAAAGACATTTTCCGTGAGTTGTGCATTGACCCTAGCAAGATAGCGACTGTCCTGTCCAGACAGCTCAAACATTTCAAGGCAAAAGACGAGTGACCGTAGAGCTGAGGGACATGGAGACGAAACGCGCTGTCTTACAACGGAAGCGTACTGTGCTCTGCTCGAGGCCACAGTACTCTTCTGTCTTTATATAGGCAATGACTTGACACCATGACAAGCCAAGAAGGGGTACGACCTGCGAATCGAGTTGAAGAAACACCGTAGTGATGGAGAGACAAACTTATTTATTGACTATAGCACACTTCAAATTCGTCGGATTCCTACTCGTAGCTGAATCTCTGTGATATGTGTGTGTGATCAGTAGGATTTTCTGTTCTTCCTTATTTGTTCGTTTTAGGGGCCACATAAGCGGTCAGAAATGACGATTTGTGTTCCTGTTTCCGCCATCCATGGGTGGTGGTAACGAAAATAAACTGAACTGAACTGAACTGAACTGCACTATATGGTAAGCATTTCTTCCAAGCCCAGGACGGTGGCCCTGTTTTAAACAAAACATTGGCCAAAAATGATCTACACTTGAAACACTAATTGACGCATGTAGTGATCGCCCTACTAAAAGTAAAAAACTCGTTAATAAGGGAAAAGAAAGGCACACGCTATAGACCAAATTATGACACTCACCACTACCCCTCTCTTAATCCTAAGCTTAATCCTTAATCCTAGGCTCAGGCTTAGGCTTATGACAAACAGGCAGGTGTTTGGCGAGTAGGGTGTAGTGACCTTTAATCACAGATTGATTACATAGATGTTCAATGACCCCAAGCAACACAGCGGACTAAACAATGTACAACTTACACGAACAAATTCGAGCTAAGCTTTTAGTTTTCTAAACAGGTCAAAACCGAAATTGAACAGTTTGGTGCAGTCGGCATGATCACAGCAAAGCGAGTCAAAGAGGAAAAAGATAAATGCTAGGAAAGCAAAGCTGTTAGGTTGATTGTTTATCACAAAGTCACAGGAACCACCACAACAACTCGTCACAACCATCTTTGCTGTGCATTGCGATGCCAATGGCATCAGTTGCAATTTTCGTAATTCGTCCAGCACTCTAGGCACATGCACAGTAAAAGCAAAGAAAACTAAGCAGCAAACCAAATTCGTGGCAATGCTGTTTTTTATGCGCAGCAAATGCGTCTGTATTAGAGATGTGCATGGGCCGGTCATGTCCGCTAAGGATTTTGGGCGGGCCGGGCATATATTTTTGAGAGGCGGGCCAGACCGGGCCGGGCACCTACATGTACAACCAGAAATTTTAGAAAATGAAGAACAATCTCTGATTCGATCGAGTCTTGGTCCTTTGCCGTATACAGACCACAAAACTGAAACTTTGGTTCAGAGAGCTGTAATTTGGCGCACTAATACATATTTCTGTCTGAGTTATCTTTCAGTTGTAAAGGATTAGTAGATTTGACGCACCAGTTCAGGTATAGGGCCTTCTGAAAATCGGTCGGCTCGCTTACTTTAACTGCGTATGGACCAAAATTTCCAACTCGAATTTCTAACCTAACCAGATGGATAGGTGAAATATAAGCATTTGGGTTTACATGACTTGTAGAGTACTTTCAGAATCAGCCGTCCAATTTCGTTTTAGAAGACAAAATTTTTGTTACGTTCTTTGGCTGGCCATAGCTCGGCTGGAACCCCCCCCCCCAGAGGGGCATTTATATTTCAAAAATTTGTAGCGCTTTTTGTAAGATTCATTTTGATGCGGAATATGGTATGATTGCTCGCATCCAACTCTGTGAAAATTGGCCTCAAAGGTTGAAAACTCAAAAAATTGCAAGCTATAGTCACAATAAGTTAACTGCCCCGATTTTCGGAAGGCGCATCTCGTGACTTTTCAGCGTCAGATCAACTAGTCCTTAGCAGCTGAAAGATATTGTAGTCGCAAGCATGTACTATAAGTGCAACAAATTACAGCTGTCTAGATGAAAAGATTCAATTTTAGGGTCCGGATACTCAAACTCGATCCACTCAGAGATAGATCTATTCCTTTTACAAATTTTAAGTTGTAGTCGTAGTTAGTAGTCTCTAAAAATCGCCAAAAATAAGTTGTAGTCTTAGTCAGTAGTCTCAAAGTTTCTCGATTTTGAATATGAAGTCGCAGTTAGTAGTCAATACACAGCAAAAGCAAAAGCAAAAGTAGTAAGCAAAAGTTTGAATAACACTATTAAAAAAATTTTAGGTTTAGGATATAGAACAAGAATTTGAAAATCTGAAAAAGTAAATCAAACAAGGGACATTTAAGGAATAACGTCAATTTTTCTACAAGGTGTGATGCCAAAAATGCCTGTTAATTTCTACTACGAGAGTTTTAAATTTAGGATTAACCTAAAATACACGGTTTTCTTGTTTACATCTTCAAGAAATATATTTTTGGTTATTATTCAAGCTATATTATTATATTTTGTTTACCAAGAAACAAACCGACGTGCTTTGTTTATAAACGGTCAGAAATTCACGCAAAAACCAATTTCCAAAGCTTAACATTAAATTTAGCTTTTATTTTAAAAATTCTTACCAAATTTTCAAAGATTTATTAAGAGAAAGTAAAATTAGCCAGGCCAGATTTTGGGCGGGCCGGGAGGGCACCATTTTCAGAAAAATGCCCAAAAAGGGTGCCCGTGCACATCTTAGTCTGTAGACTATATGTAGCACTGTCCAGTCAGTTTTTATTTATGACGCATATGAGACCGCTGACTAACTTTACACGTTCAAAACAAACCAGCACATTTTTACAGTAGGAAGAAGTGGTGTTTTTGTCGTTGCAAGTGTTTGCACGCAAGTCAAGGAAAGCTGTGTGTAGGTATTGCACCGTACTATCTTATCACTGTTTGCGTGGCGTCAATTTAACTCGGGCCGCTGGACAAGGCGACAAAAGCAGAAATTGTTCTCCGTGCCCAAAACTAACACAAGATGAGTGCCAAATTTCACAGACGGCTCATTTTTACTGTCGCTGCCCACGGCTGTCTAGGCATGTCCTGGAATTTCCAATATCTGGCCTTGAATCTGCTGGAACCGTTTATGAGTTCTTTTACCAATCAGTCGTTCTGTGACCATTACGGAAAAGTGCTGGACCTAGATGCCTTCAGCTGGTTGTGGGCTTCTCTGGCTGTTAGCTACTTTGTCGGCGCCATTCTCGGCGGCGCCTGTTTGACCTGGTTTTTCGAGACGTTGGGACGAAGAGACACTCTGATGCTGTTCTGTCAAGTGCTTCTAATTATCAGCTGCATATTTCAAGCGGTCAGCAAACAGGCCAACAGCTTCGAATTGGTGATTGTAGGGCGCTTGTTGCTCGGCTTTGCAGCTAACTGCGGCAGCTATTACGTTTTCGTCACCGAATGTGTGCCCGACCAAGTCAGAGGTACAGTCGTGTCTCGATAATCTGAACAAGTTGGGCTGGGACCGGCCGATTTTGTCCGGATTAGCGAATCAAAGCTAAAACAATGTTTTTCGGTTCAAAGCCCTAAATGACATTTCTTTGGTTAGTTGCGTATCAGATTCTTTAGTAGTATTTACTCACTTTAAAGTCAAAAGCTTAATTCTAGCTGATTATAGCCCCTAAAAAGCCAAAAGAATCACACTTTCACTCAACAGAAAGTATTATTCCATTGAAAATTCATATCTAATAATTGCAAAATTACGCTTACTTAACTAAATACGGATCAACGAATCACTTTACCACACAAATTTCGAAGTTAGGACAGAAAATAAAATTGGGACCTGGCCTAATCTTGTCCGGAATGCGAATAAAACATGTCCCATGCCCAATGGCAACACCAATCATTCCTGCAAGCTTCAAAGCTTTGAATTATCTGAAAAATTGGAATATCCGTGGACTGTCAAGGCGAGAGCCACTAGAACGAGAAGGAAACGAAAAGCCGGCCCAGCTTGGCTAAAAGTACATCGCGTTGTGATTATGATTAGAGCGAGGACGATTGGCGAGTGAAAGACTAAAGGCCATACAAACTACCTAAGAATAGATGGGATTGCACCCAAAGTAAAACACAGACCGACAACAGGGTTTTCTCTTTATTACCGACCGCCTCTCTCTGCCCTCCACTTTTTAGACACCACCGCAGACGCTCCGATTATTACAGACACTGATACACTGATAGACTGCACTAAAGAAAGAATTCAAAATAAGGAAGATCGTTTGCAGGTAAATCAAGAAGTCGTGACAATCAAATCAACGAGCAGAGAGTACGGTAACTTTAAATATAGGAAAAATGTACAGAAAGCAAACTAAAACCAAAAATCATAGTTTACTGCGAGAATTCCTAAAATATCGTTCATGTAAAACATGACACTCCCCGCCGAAAGCGTCTCTGCTGACAACTGAACACCAGCACGCCACGATAGAACCATCTGCTTTGCGATTGACCACTTAACTTATCCCGCTGCAAACACGGTAAACAAATGATTATTTCTACAGTACCTACAGACCCGAGGTCACCCAGAGAAAAGGCTCAACCGAACCGACCACCTCATTCCTGTGGCGTAGCAATCGTGAACAGTACCCACTAAAAACAGAAAACTGTACAATCAATGATTCACTATAGTACATATGTATTATATCTGAATTATGACTACGGTAGGTACCTGACTGCATTTTAGCCGAAACAGTGAGAAACTTACTCGCCTGTTTCTGTGGCTGTGACCCAACTAAACTAAGTAAAATAGCAACACATCCAGACTGAGGAAAAAAAGCCGTTTTTGATTACAATTAGTAAAGGCCTGTTTTTAGGGCACTACAGTAAATAAAAAAACATAAATTCTGTACTGACTAGCTGAGAGAGTGAGCGTACAAATTTGGGTCGGTACATATTCTAAACGAAACACTGGTGGCCTAATGTAATTACGGCCATAGAACTTGAGAACTGACGCTCAACGTCACTCAGTGAGGATGGGTTACGGAAAGACACATCGCGTCAGCTAGCTAAACGAGAGAAGAGTACTGAAGAGTACGAAATTATGTAGGCCGTTTAGGCACCACTACAGGTCAGAAACTTTTAGGTTCTGCAACTACGTACGTACTTACTAACTGCAACCTGACAGGCTCGAGCGGCACGCAGTAACTCAAACTCTGAAGGCTCTGCCTTTTCTTCCTCCATGCGCTATGGAGGACCCTCTCGCCGGACTGAGCTATAAACGAGAATTAGATACACAGAGCACTGACACTGAGTCACAGATTAGATACTGCAAAACTGAGGTAGGGTTCTAGAGATTCTGAGTTGCGCCAAACAGAACACCTGAGAGACAGGTTGGATTAATCTCGGTCTGAATTGGCAGAAATACTTCTAAGCTGCTAACGCTGCTGCTAGCAGAGTAAGCTTTTGGCAACTCTGTTGCCGCTAAGGAGGAATAGGGAGAGCTAATCTACATGCTGTCTCAGCATTACAGCATAGGGACAGTTAGGACTAGGAAGGCCTTGAGCAGGAAGAGATCTACTGGGTGGGCGGGGCAGAGAGTCTTTGAGGTAGAGGGTGTATCTAGCCTAGCGCCACCACTAAACTTGTTCACTAAGAACCAAACTACTAACAGAGGGGGAGACTCTCGCTTGCTGAGAGGGTACAGAGAACTTGCCAGGTAGTCCAGCTGCGGACTTTAGCCAAACCTAGAGACAAATACTCTAATAAGTCTCGGCTGAGGGTACTAGGAAGACACAGAAATAGAAATAAGGCACTAAACCGTACTATTCGAAAACGATAAGGTTTTTTTACTAAACACCTCTAACATACAGTACATAGCTCGATTTCTGCATTCTGGCTGGCAAGAGTTCAACTTGAACTAGCTACTGTTTAGTGTCGGTCATTACTACTAATTAATAGCTGGAAATATACGAACAACTTTGGGGCATACAGTATATACTGACTGGACTAGGAATTAGGACGCAGTTCGCCGTTTTATCGCTTATTGACAGTACGCATCAGTCAACCGCGCCTCGAGATTGGCACCGGTGTCTCAAAACTAAGAAATTACTTGGGCAGTCTTGCCATTAGGCTACTAGAAAGGGGATGAGTGGCTTTTGCACTGATATGGCCGAAACAGAGGGCTGACTACCTAACCTCTGCTTCTAGGGTTGAGTCGTTGACTTTCAACGAGGCTCACTAAACTATTGCTGGTGCTCAGTCTACTCTTTACCAAAATCCAAAACGAAATGCAGTTGACGCCGGCTGCCTCTAATGGCGCCGTACTATGGCCGCTTGCTGCCTAGAGCCGTCTCGCCAGAGACCGACTGCACCTAATGCAAGCAATGCCCCTATGCCTGGGCGCTGGCCCACTGGCATGTACTAAAGTCAAACTGCGTCGCGTCTAACGCGGAATTACGTATGAATTTCGGTGGCAAACCGAGCTAGTCTCGAATGCCTTTCGACTGAGCCACGCCAGCATCTACGTCTATCGATGGCCAAATCAGCCAAAAAGGGACACTCACACGCTCAACCAAAACAGTATTTTTTGCTAACTGAGTGGTCTAACGTTACTAAGCTAAATTTCACTGGTGCTCTGGACCAGGCGAATACCGAAATAAGAGCCAACTCTGGCCAGCAATTACGATTTCACTGGTCCTCTGACCAGGCGAATACCGAAATAAGAGCCAACTCTGGCAAGCAATTAGGATTTAGAACTAAAGAACTGACCGATTTAGCCTCCACCCGAATGGGGAGGTACTAAACTACTAGGGTGGAAGACTGCCCTTTGCGCACTGGCGCTACTCTACCGAGACACGACCATCGACTTTTAACGGCACTATGCCTACAATAGTTTAGTGGCTGCTGCATAGCGAAACTAGGCGCGCACAGAGAAAAGAACTCACCTCCCTAGGAGGGTCTGCACGCAACGCAAGGGTAGTGCTGTACGGCCAACCGGTTTGCACTGCTGCAACACTGCACTCGCCACAGGCTCGCGTTTGTCTTGGGCACCATGTCAAGGCGAGAGCCACTAGAACGAGAAGGAAACGAAAAGCCGGCCCAGCTTGGCTAAAAGTACTTCGCGTTGTGCCCGCGACGACGCAGGTTCGATTCCTGCTCTGGGCACCATGTCAAGGCGAGAGCCACTAGAACGAGAAGGAAACGAAAAGCCGGCCCAGCTTGGCTAAAAGTACATCGCGTTGTGATTATGATTAGAGCGAGGACGATTGGCGAGTGAAAGACTAAAGGCCATACAAACTACCTAAGAATTAGATGGGATTGCACCCAAAGTAAAACACAGACCGACAACAGGGTTTTCTCTTTATCCCTTCCGAAATACCGGTACGCGTATACGCGTACCGAACCTATCGCCGAACCTATCAGAAATAGACACGAGCAAGTTCGTGTGATTTTTTGGTTCAGGTAGAAAACTTGGCAAAGATCAAAAAGACGACATAAAGGTACGTGTTTAAAGGTTCTGTTCACTAAATTCCGACTTTCGTGCTTAGAACCGTTCTGAACCATTATCCGAATTCCGATCTTTTCTAGGCGAACCGATAAAGGTGCATCTGCTATTTTTTTATGAACCTATGTCATTGGTTTTTAGTAATCTAGGTTCGGCTCGTTGAGTCTTTAACCCGAACCAGACACTTTTCTCAAAAACGGACTTTATCAAATTTCCACCTTCTAAAAAGTTGAATCTTTAGCAAAAAAATTCTACTTTTGCAAATGTCACCAATTTTAAAACTGGCGCCGGTTTTAGTTGCTCGGCATTGTTGTACCCAGTCTCATCTGTTTGTTATTTTAGTGCATTCTGGCGCTACTGTATGTTTATCTTGTGCGGCTTCCGCTTGGTCGCAGATTAGATTTGTTAGCCAAACAGCGCCGCGACCAGTGGTTCAGGGATCCTAAATTGATCAAATTTCGTACAGATGGTACAGATTGTAACTCTGCGCATCGGCTAGTCACCACCACCGCGGACAAATGTATGGCTGACATGCAGCGCAAGAAAACAACAACAATTTGCTACCGATGCTAAGTGAGACTGTGTCGGCGATTGTGAATGGCGCTTTCACTATTTGCCTAATTTCTTATACAATGACAAGCAATCTAAGGGCAAGGTCAGAGTCTTTTGTCAGACGCGTGCAATGCTTTAACTGTGTCTATGCTTTGCTTTGAATGTTTTCTGTATCTGTGCTCTGACTGTTTTCCTCTGCTGAATGAAGTGGCAAAAGCGTTGAATTTTGAACAAAGTCAGATTTTGAACAAAGTCAGATTTTGAACAAAGTCAGATTTTGAACAAAGTCGGATTTTGAACAAACTCGGATTTTGAACATTGGTTCTGTTTTACAGGAAAGGCTCGCAGTGCCGAAAATCATTTACGAACCAATAGGCGCCTAATGGTTCAATAATCATGGTTCGATTTTTTGTAAATTGTTCGGGTGATTTTCAGCAAAGGTTCGTATGAAAATTTTGCTAAGAATTTACCCGAACCGGAAAGCAGAAATTTTTGCTAAATTCTACCATTAAAAATCCCCCCCCCCCCCCCCCCAAACGAACCAAAAAAGTATGTGCGAACCTATTAAACCGAACTAAATCGCCAACTTCGGACATTCGGTTTTGAGACGAACCGGTTCGGATTCTTCCCGAACAAATCAAAAATATCTCGGTCTTTTCGGAAGGGTTATTACCGACCGCCTCTCTCTGCCCTCCACTTTTTAGACACCACCGCAGACGCTCCGATTATTACAGACACTGCTCGAGACACTGATACACTGATAGACTGCACTAAAGAAAGAATTCAAAATATGGAAGATCGTTTGCAGGTAAATCAAGAAGTCATGACAATCAAATCAACGAGCAGAGAGCACGGTAACTTTAAATATAGGAAAAATGTACAGAAAGCAAACTAAAACCAAAAATCATAGTTTACTGCGAGAATTCCTAAAATATCGTTCATGTAAAACATGACATGGACCAATCTGATTCTTAGTTTTTGGGTCATATAATAAAACGGACACCAGCCAGAACTTGCACTATACAAGTATGTAGCCAGTTGCTTTTGTTAAATTTTGCTGAAAACTTTAGCCAACTCGATGAAGAACTGATAACAAACTGTTGCGTGAAGTTAAAAAAGTGATGGGACATTTTTTATCTATACTGTATTATTTACAAGTGATGACAATTTCTAATTGGTAATTATTGCAGGAGAAGCAACAATGCTTGTGGCACTGGGGCAGTATATTTGGATTTTGTTGGGAACGGTATTTGCACTGCCTCAGATTCTTGGTACAGACACACGGTGGCCGCTCTATTTCCTGTTTCCCATAATACCATCGGTGATCTATATGTTGCTGACACCGTTCTTCCCGCGCTCACCCAAATACCTGTACATTGAGGAAAAACAGATGAGCAAGGCGCTAAGTTCGATCGAATTCTACCACGGAGATGACGCTAAAATAGGTAAATTTGTCAGTCGACAATCAATATAGGTATACCGTGAGAATATATCGGAAGCCCGGTAACTGTCGGAAGTTTTCCTGAAAATAATGTTACTACCGTAAGACGCGACCGCAAATTACACAAATTTACGGCCCTTCCAAAACTTGACGAAAATTTTGTACTCGGACAGTTCCGCCCCACACTGCAAGCAATTACCGATTTAGATTTACGCTTGTGCTTAGTTTTAGGCTCAGGTTTAGAATCAGGATTTAATTTAAGCATTAGTTCATGCTCTAGCTAGCTTTAGACCTATGGTTTAGGCTTAAGTTAAACAGATCAGCCGCCCTACCAAGGGGGCAAGTTTTCTTGTATGATTCACCAGACGATATTATCGTCGCGTCAATTAGGCTTTACTTGCATCCCGGCCAAACCGTAAATTGCCATGCTACCGTATCTACTCAATAAATTCGCGTCGAAAACCGAAAACGATTTAAACGAACAGGGCTTCCAATAGATTCGCTTGGTATAGCATTCCTGAGCGTTTAGAAGAAATTATCGAAGAGTACGAGCGAGAGTCGGAATTGGCTGCTCAAAGAAGAACAGTGACCTTCAGACAAATCTGGAAGGCCCACCAGCTGCGCTATCCGTTGCTCATCTGTCTTCTCACCGCCATGGCTCAGTCTTTCAGCGGCGAGCCAATCGGCGCCCAGTACTCCAACGTCATTCTTCAATTGTTGTCAGTCGGCCAACAAGGAGCTATCACAATAATGGCGCTGCTGTTCGTGCTAAAGGTGGCGCTGGGTTTCGTTGTGTCTCTGGTGTTGATCGAGAAAGTGGGCCGGCGTCCGCTGCTGGTGGGCGGAGTTTCGTGCGCCTGTCTCGGCATACTGGTCACGTTTTCCGGCTTGGTTTCGCACGGATCGTTGGAGGGCGGACTCAGCCCCGGCTCGTACGCCGGCGTGATTGGCTACTTTCTAATCGTGATGGGCGATGTGTTGGGAGTGACGAGCATTCCTAATTTGCTGATTGGCGAGTTGAACCCGCAGGCCAGTCGGTCCCACGTTGCCACGGCCTTTCAGATGTCGTTGCAGTTCTTCAATTTCGTTCAGATCCTAGTTTTCCCGCCTTTGTTGGCCGCAGCCGGCCCGTACTCATTTCTGCCTGTTTTGGTGATTGAAATAGTCAATTTGGGCTTGTTGGTGCGGTTCGTACCGGAAACGAAGTCTTTACCTGTGAACAAAATCGTCGAACATTTGTGGGAGGAGGTGGACCACTTCAAAATGGATGAAAACACACCTCTGCTAGTATCAGAATGCCTTAGGAAATCTTCTAGTCATCATGAAGACTATGATTGATTAGAAGTGATTAGCTCACATCAATCAGTCATGTCAGTAGTAGAGAGATTAAAATAAATTCAGTGTTTTAGGCGTTTATGTTAGTTTCTAACCCGGGCCTGCTGTTTCACCAATTTACAAATAGATTTTACAATCACAAATACAAATACAAATGGGTCTGATTCTGTTTCACCAGAAAATCTTTTTATTTGTATTTGTGAAAAAATTGTACAAGTGATTTACAAAGGAGGAGGAAGAAATACGACACAAAAAGTAGCAGAATGGTGTTTGACACCCAACTAATGCGTTCAGCCGCATAAAGTGAAGATGTGGAGGGGCCGGCTGGGGCATTGTGAACAGTTCAGAACACCTGAAACTACAGTACATACTGTAGTACAGAATTGTATTTGGGAGAAGAACATGTACTAGGCTTTTCAGTTCGCAATGTAAAGCATACATGTACATGTAACATCTCCGGGCCAACCTGGGGGCATAGATGTACTAGGGGGGTTTGGGGGGGTTACCCCGCCCCCTGCTGGAAAGGCCAAACCCCCCCTCACCCCCCCCCCCCGAGACAGGTTAAGGGACCCCTCCCCCCGACCAAAAAATACAAGTGGTGGTAGTGGCTCCAGTATTAACAAACTGGGTCAGAAATCACTAATTTTTAGCCTAAAATTCACTTGAAAAGCCTTTAGAAACCGAATTTGGCGTTTCCACTGCTGATATTTAAGAAAAATCGGTGTTTTTGGAAGCTCTTTTTGTCATTTTTTGCTTGTTTTTAGCTTTAAAACGCTATTTGGCAGCTTAAAATAGCGATTTTTAGCGTCCTTACTGAAAAAAACGTGCTAAAAACGCATTTCTAGGCGTTTTGGAGCTTTTTGAAATTTGGGACCCCCCACCTGGGCGAACCCCCCCCCTCGACCCCCCACCTGAGGAAACCCCCCCCCCTACCCCCCTCCCCCCAGGTCGGCCCGGAGCTGTTACTACATGTATGCCTGGGGGAGGGGAGTGGGTTTTCCTCAAGTGGGGGTCGAGGGGGTTTCGTCCAGAGGAGGGGTTCCAAATTTCAAAAAGCTCCAAAACGCCTGGAAATGCGTTTTTAGCGCTTTTTTCAGTAAGGACGCTAAATATGTTCAGTACGGGTTTCGGAACTCTCGCCCAACCGTGGACTGTCTAATTAACTTTGTTCATGCAATTGCCTCAGGACTGGATGAAGGGAAGAGGGCAGCGGCAGTGTATTTCGATATCAAAGCTGCCTTTAACTCTGTGCCACACTCGCAACTGCTGGAAGTTCTGCAGCGCAATTTCGACCTGCCAGTGTTTCTATTGCGCTGGCTTACATGGGCCGGAAAAATCCGGAGGGGGGTAGGGGGGTCCCCCCGAAAAAAGGCCAAAAAACGCCTATTTTGCCTTAAATAAGCGAAAAGTTCCTCCCTCCGGGAGGGGGGATGGGGGAGGGGGGTATACCCCCCTTACCCCCCGGCCCATGTATGCTTACCTCCTGGCTATCGGATCGCACGTTCTCGGTGTGCGTTGGCTGTGAGCTTTCTGCACCAAAATCTGAGACCTCAAGGTACTGTAATTGGCCAGGTTCTTTTCATCGCCTATATTGACTCAGTAGCTAGACTCCAATAGCTTAGTTCAAACTCTCAACTGTTTTTGTACGCAGATGATGCTGTTATTATCAAACCTGTCGCCATAGTTAGAGACGAGCAACACCTTCCAAGCGATGTCACGGCTATTCTAAAGGAAATAAATAATCTAAATCTCTCTTTAAACTCATCCAAAACTAAATATCAGCTTTTCTCCCTCCACCCAAACCCCTCTCCTCTCGCTGCTGACCTGGTTTTGGGTGCTGATCGGCTCGAACGGATGTTCCTTTTCAAGCACCTTGGTATTGCGGTTGATTCGAAGCTAAGTTTTGCTGAGCACACTGAAAAAGCTGCATCCAAGGCGCAGAGGGCTTTGGGTGCAACCATGCGCTTGATTCGTGGTGGTGCGCCACGATATGGAGGAACTTGGGGCAATCAAGTACTTGTTTGTCGGCTTGCCGTTTGTTCACGTGGAAATTGATATTCAATAAGCTACATAATGGGTTCAGTCATACTGTTAGGCGTTCCGTAACCTAATTGCTGCTGGCCGCCCAAATGCTCATTAAGATGGTCAATTTCCATGACCTGACTTAGCGCTAGTCCGTTTGTGGATTTCTGTGGTTGATGGCAGTGGCGTATCCAGGGGGGTGTAGGGTGTGTACACCCCCTTTGCGGTGGAGGTAGGAAGAAAAAGTCTGTCAAAAATATAAGAAACTAATGAATTATGTACTAAAACTGTCTATTTTGTGCTCAGAATGCCTTCTAAATGCGTTTTTGAAGGCCAAATTTTCAAAATTTTCTCGCCCTGGTCGGGCAGAAGCCCAACCAGGCCATTATGAACTACTAAAACTTGTAATTTCTGTTAATTTTAAGCTCGGAATGCGTTTTAAACGCGCTTTTGAAGGCTAATTTTGCTAAATTTTCTTACCCTGGTTGGGCAGCGGCCCAACCAGGCACTTTCAAAATTTTACGCCCCCCTTTCCAAAATCCTGGATACCCCATTGGTTGATGGAATACCGTATGCTTTCCGTGGTTTCTACTGTATATATGTACTATGCTAGCGTTTGTAGCAATCTTGATTACAAGCAGTCTCTCAGCCACGCATGACTCACGCGATGTCTATGTCAGGAAAATTTGTTTTCCTGTATATTAGATCTAATTGAATTATCCACTTCGAAAAGACCGAAATTCCGAACCCGCGACATTTACCTGAAACCGGATCACATTTACCTGAAACCGAATCACATTTACCTGAAACCGAATCACATTTACCTGAAACCGAATCACATTTACCTGAAACCGAGTCACGTTTTTTATTCCGAACGCAAAAACGGGTTCGGTTTCTGATTTTTAGGGCAGAGTTTTTTTGCCTGAATCTTTCAAAGGTTCGGTTTTTATAAAACCGAATTTGACATTTTGCAGAACCTTTCAACCGAATCTGAGGCGTTTTTTCCGAACCAAAATTGTGTTCGTTTTAGTCGTGTTGGGGTTCACCCCGAACCCAGATTTGGAGGTCACCCGAACCTTCGTTTGGTATGACCCGAACCTTTGTTTTGTTATGTCCCGAACCTTCGTGTGGTATGACGCGAACCATTACCAGAATTGATCCATTTGTTCTCAGAATGTTCTCTGAAAAGTTTGCGCACTATGCACAATTGAATTTGCTGTTTATTTTGCAGGTATTATGACTGGATTTAGCTGCGTATCAGAAAGTTCTGCCTATGTGTTCGGCCATACTATGCACTTTGTGAACACTGGTGTAGTGATACAATGTATGCTATGCAGCTTTTAAGATTCATGTGTTGCAATCAACTAAACAAAAACGGCAAAGACGTCAATAAAAAAACAATTGAATGAACACAGATAATAGCAATACAGAATCAGTACAAGCCAAACTAATGCCAGCACTTGGCAGAGCAACACAGTTTTGTTGATAGCGCGCGCCTTAGCGAAATAACTAACATCACCACTACGCGTGGGATCGTCAAAGAAAAACTTAACATTAGTGTGAAAAGACCAATCGCAAAACCCCGGGCACAGCCGGATCTGACAGCGAAAACACATGAAACCAGTGTCCTTCCTCTGTACGTGTGCCATGCACATTCCCTGAGTGCAGGGCACTAGTTTGTGCTGATGGTGGTGTTTGAGCCGGAACTCAACTCAATAAAAATTCGGGTGTCTTCAATAAAGATTCGGGTGTCTAGAATAAAGATTCGGATGCAAACATAGGTTCGGCTTTACCTAGATTCGGGATTGTTGCGGGTTCGGGATTGTTGCAAAAACGGGTTCCGTACAATGATTCCAATTTGGCTTCGGAATTTTTGGGATAGTTTCGGGCGTAAAAATTAAAGGTTCGGCCGACTAGGCACGGGTAGGGTTCGGTTTTTCAAAATGTGACCAAAGATTCGGAACAGCATTTGACGAACCAACCTAGGGGGTTGGACGAACCGGTGACATTTACCTGAAACCGAATCACATTTACCTGAAACCGAATCACATTTACCTGAAACCGATTCACATTTACCTGAAACCGAGTCACGTTTTCCAGATCTACGGATATATCCGTGCGGTTTTTTCGAAGTGGTTATCGCTTGTGAAAGCACTTTTCAGGTTTAAAAAAAAGGTTTATTACAACGCACATGAACACCGGACAGACCAGTAAAGAACCCATAAAGGGCCACATGCGAGGCAATCACCGGGGACGAACCCCTACTATGTGTCTAACGCCGGGTGCATGGCAGGCAGCATTGCTACCAGTACACCACAGACGCAGACACTTTTATTTCAGTCTGTGCATACAGTAACGTTCGTAGGTACAGTTTTACCTTTCTGCCCATTTTATTTGGTCAAGTAGCTTCTCTTTCGTTTAAATGAGCCAAAAACTACGTCCGCTTCTGGCTCACCATCACCAGACATTCCTGAAAAGCATACATGTAACATGTCATCCGCCGAAGGGGGAGGGGGGTTGGGGGTCTGGCGCCGGCCGGGGGGTCTGAGCCAAAATTTTGAGAGGGGGCTGGGCACTAAAAACGCTCAAAAATCGAAAAAATCGCAATCTTTTGGCTAAAAATCGATATTTGGGCTGAAATACAGCTAAAAAGTGCTGTTTTGCAGGCGATTTTGGCAATTTTTGTGTCTGAAATTGTAAAAAATTGCAAAAATTTGCTCAATAATTTACCATGAAAACAGAGCGCGGAGAGAGTTCAAAGTAGCTTGGTAGGAGTGAAACAGAATCGGTTTGTATTTGTATTTGTGATGGATTGTAAATTAGTGAAACAGGCCCATTGCTCCTTTTTACGTTATTCGCCCCGCCTTTTTCAAAATTTTACTTCGCTTTTTCAAAATCCTGGGTGTGCCTATGGCATATGGTGCATACTTCCTCCTGGTGCATACGAAGAAAGAAACCAGGAAACTGGAATTGTGTTGCTTTGGTGGAGCAGAACAGTGGCTTTCTGAATGATTGGACGATTAGCGTCACAAATGAACGGCGCTAAACGACCCATTTGAATTGCTGACGTCGATCCAATATATTATGTAGGTTTTCCTGCTGTTAGCACTTTGAAATTTGAACTACTTTTCCGGTATAATCTAACTGTCTGGTCTCCTTTAAGTTTACCCACCATTTTGCACATATCTGCAGTTCTAAAATAAAATTTCGCCTCTTATTCGCGAGAATAGCAGTGACGTGCTTTTTTTAGTTCGGCTAAAATATTTCCTAAATGAGCTTTGCAAAATGTACGACCGGCAAATGAAGGTGATTGTGTTCTGGTTTTTTTGCATCACTCATGCATGTTTGTGAAGGCTTACGGCACTACGTTTTTTCGGCACGCTGAGCTTTCCCTATGGTGCTGAATCGACTAAACCGTATCTTGCTCGGACCACCGACACGATCCGATGTAGCGGGGGCCGTAAATGTGCAATCTACGATCAGACCCAGTTATCCATTTCACAGCCCCGAGTCAGTAATCGTCATATCGGACGTTTTGCCCTTCTTTCACTGCCAGCCACTCCTATCCATGCCATGCGAGAAAAGTCATATTTAGTCATGTTTTTGAAATTCCCCAATTTTAGTGCCCTTTGAGCTATAGGGCTGCCCGCTTAGTATGTTATTCCCAATGGCAACCATACATGTAGTTGGGGTGGGGGGGTTAGCCCCCCAGGCCCGATTTTCAGCAACCCTCCGAGCCGGATTTGGGGGGGGGGTTTCTGAAACCCTATTTTGGGTTAAAAACTGCTAAATTTCAGGGTTTCAATACTTATAAACCCTGATTTGGGTCTCTGAAACTCTAATTAGGGTTTCAAAAGCCCTAAAGAGGTTCCGGAACCCTAATTTGGGTCTCTGAAACTCTAATTAGGGTTTCAAAAGCCCTAAAGAGGGTTCCGGAACCCTAATTTGGGTCTCTGAAACTCTAATTAGGGTTTCAGAAGCTCTAAATAGGGTTCCGCAACCCTAATTTGGGCCTCTGAAACTCTAATTTGGGTTTCTGAAGCCCTAAATAGGGTTCCGGAACCCTAATTTGGGTCTCTGAAACTCTAATTTGGGTCTCTGAAACTCTAATTAGGGTTTCTGAAGCCCTAAATAGGGTTCCGGAACCCTAATTTGGGACTCTGAAACTCTAATTGAAGTTTCTGAAGCCCTAAATAGGGTTTCGGAGCCATAATTTCCGTTTCTGGCGGCCCAAAATAGTGTTCCGGAACCCTAATTTGGGTTTCAGAGACCCAAAACAGGGTTTTGGAACCATAATTAGGGTTTCAAAAGCTGTAAATAGGGTTTCAGAGGCCCTAGATAGGGTTCCAGAACTCTAATTTAGGTCTCAGAAACCCTAAACGGGGTTTCAGAGCCCTAATTTGGCTTTCAAAATTTCTAAATAGGGTTCCAGAAATGCACTTTAGCTGTATTATGTCGAATAAAATAGAGCTTTTTTGGCGCGTTTTAAAGCAAAATACAATTTTTTGCATGTTTTTAATAAAAAATAGGATTTTCTGCACGTTTTAAAACAATAAATAGGGTTTTAATGGGCATTTTTGCACTTCTGACAGGATTTTTACCGGATTTTTAGTCCTCAAAACCCTGTTTTGAGCCCAAAAAAAGGTCGCTGAAACCCACTTTTGGACACCAAAAAAAGGTCGCTGAAACCCCCTTTGGAAATAGTGCTGAAACCCTATTTGGGATCTGGAAACCCCCCCCCCAGCCGAAAACCCAGCTACATGTATGATGGCAACATCAATCATTCCTGCAAGTTTCAGGTCTGTACTGCTTGTAATACCGAAAAAAAATAAATTTGCGCGCACCACCTTCATTCCTAGTTTTTGGGTCATAAAACTAGTATGAGTCGGAATTTTGGCACTAAACTTGCAGAATATTTAGCCAACCATGTTGTTAATTTTTGCTGATAATTTGAGCCACATCGGTAAAGAAGTGACTGAGAACGAAACGTTTGAGTGAAGGCCGAAAATGCGATGGGACATTTTTTTATCTATACTGTATATTGCTTTCAGCAGCTATCTTCTAATTTCCAAAGTATGACGCCGACAGCAACAACAACAACACTGCTGACCGCCGTGGCGATTCTGGCTCAGCTGGGCGCTCGCAGTACCGTAGAAGGCAGTCGGTCTTTGGTGCTTGGTGTGCTGAACATGGAACCGAAATACCGGGAACAACTCATGCAACAATACCTTAAAGGAGTGAAGGCCCGGAAAAACGGTTTGAACTCTCTTCGCGCGCTCTGTTTTGATGGCTTTTACTTAAATGCCGTTCAGCCGTGTCATGAGGATTTCAGAGAACAGCCGACACAAGCAGAACGCCCAGAAGCTATAAGCAAATTTGGATTTCTGCAAACTTCTCGACTCTTTTCAGGAATGTCTGGTGATGGTGAGCCAGAAGCGGACGTAGTTTTTGGCTCATTTAAACGAGAGAAGCCACTTGACCAAATAAAATTGGCAGAAAGGTAAAACTGTACCTACGTACGTCACCGGTATGCACAGACTGAAATAAAAGTGCTTTCACAAGCGATAATTCGATTAGATCGAATATACAGGAAAACAAATTTTCTCACATAGACATCGCGTGCGTCATGCGCAGCTGAGACTGCCTGTAATCAAGATTACTACAAACTCTAGCGTAATATATACAGTACAAAGCACGGAAAACATACGGTATTCCATCAACCACAGAAATCCACAAACGGACTAGCGCTAAGTCAGGTCATGGAAATTGACAACCTCAATGAGCATTTGGGCGGCCAGCAGCAATTAGGTGACGGAACGCCCTATCCTTAAACACAGCCAACCTAACTAATTTCCGTGTCTCACGGAAAGTCGTATGCTTTCCATGGCTTGTACTGTATTACGCACACTGTTCAACCAAACGGGTGCCTCAGGAAACTTTATACAGTGCTTTTCTGTTTATGCCAGAGACAGTTCGGATCATACATGTAACAGGTAAACCGCCGAAAGGCTGAAGTATGTTTTCCCCCCAAACTTAAAACCAAACCAAAACCCCCCAACCCCCCCCCCCCCAAAAAACACCCTACATCCACACAACCCCCAAACAATACTAATTGCCCCAAGTTCATTGTGCTGCTGACGTCGAGATGAAGTGGCAGCTGATGCTCTTGCTTGCGATCGCTTCGGCCTCGCTGCAACCGTTGGTAGTGGAGAGTAGTCGCAGTCTCGTACTGCAGGTCTTGAACATGGACCCCGAATTGCGGCGTCAAATGATAGAACGTCACCTCGAAGCCATTCGGCGGCGCCATGGTAACCTCTACTCTACCCTAACTACCGGCCATACATGTAACAGGTCAAGTCCGCCGAAGGGCGAAGGAGGGTTGGGGGCCTGTGCCCAAATTCTAGGGAGGGGTTGGGCACTAAAAACGCTCAAAATCGCAATTTTTCGGTTAAAAATCGCTAATTATGGCTGAAATACAGCTAAAAAGTGCTGTTTTACCAATTTTAGTGTCTGAAATTCTAAAAAAATCGCAAAAATTACCGGTCAGAAAAATTGGAGCAGGTCGGAAAGATAGTTTTGGGGAGGGGGAAGACCTCTATGTTACATGTATG